>JAODAL010009798.1:0-108649 GCA_025379985.1 Phyllomedusa bahiana
AGATACCTTGGATTTCTGTAATCCTCATAAATAATGCAGGTAATCATTATATTTTGTAAGTGATAATTAATGGAATAGAAGAGGTGGTTTTATATACATAGCTGTAGTCCGAGATCTAACAGCAAATACTCATATTACCTTTTTCCTAAACAAAGTGGGATCTAAACAGAAAATATAGTGCCAATACTCAGTATAATCATTTAATGTATTTAAGTATATATTCTTTTAGAATAGCTTCAGGGGTATTTTTCTTCAGGGGTATTTTATTTTAGAATAGTTAATGGTAGCATTCTTAAACTACATTATAAACCTGTTTTGTATTTTGCCTGTAGAATACTTATTTATGTTTTCTACTTTTCAGCATTTTTCACTTTTATATATTATACTATGCATTACTATACTATACTATGCAGTCTGTTATTTAGCCTTTTAAAGGAAATGTCCAATCATCTAAAAAATATATAAAAAAATCTTACTCTATGTATGCAACTCCTAAAACAGACAATACAAGCAGATGTGTGTAGTCCACAGTCATATTTTACCTGAAGAGGTGCAGATAACAAAACAAATGTTTATTTTATCTTTTACTGTGGAGTTGTGCCATGCAGATGTTGTAGTGCAGGACCTGCTGGTATTTGTAGTTCCGCGCAGTAAAGCAATGGTCATGGCCGCTAGAGTGGGACCTAGGCCCAGGTGCATGCTCCGAAAAAACAAGCACACTTTTGTCACATAAGAGGAGGGTTGCACGTATGGTGTGGTTCCCTGGCCCTTAGAACACTCCTAGGGTAATATACTTTAAGTATGGTGGTGGAATATCCATGATGTTGCATACAAAATAAGAAAACCAGACACCAGGGATATGATGGAAAATAAGAACAGTTCTTTACTGGACAATAATCACCTGCTTCACAGAGTATGTCACAAACAGAGTCTCTGAATTATAAATGGTGGACGATACTTGTGAGTTGGGTTCCCCTTTTAGCTGGCTGGCAGTGGAAAATAGGTGTGGGGGAAATGTCAGAAAACAAACAGTTCACTCCCTTTGCCTTGAAATCGATTGGAAATGTCACAGTACTATATTATTTTACTAAGGAAATCTTTACCACTTGGCTCATGGTGGCACCTTTTATGGAATTAATTGTCCTTAACAAGGACTGGTATTAATGCCAGGAGGGTGATGCTATCTGGAGGGGTTTGTGTTGTCTCCCTGCACTTCCCAGGATTGGTGACTAAGATAAACTTTTTGTCTGGCTGTGGTTAACTGGGCCAGGATCTTCACTCACAGTATGTGCGCTGCTAGAGGCAGAGCAAACACACCCAGTCAAGCTAGACTAGACTACAGACTGGGCTCTCACACACTAACTGAATGCCAGCCCTCTGCAAAGAAGAAGGCTGGCTAGGGAGGCCCCACGCAAAGGATCCTGCACTTAACAGAAATTTCAGCCATTAAAGTGGATGGGCCAATTACAAACAAAAGGAAATGAATTGAAGCACTATTCAACCTAATTACCAAGTGACAGTAATATGTGATGTAAACACATGGTATGACTTGTCACAGACAATTCACAGTGAAGAAAAGATAGTGGGCGGCATGTATGAACGGGGCTGCACCAGATGTCTGATGTCTTTACAGCCCGATATCCAGCACAGCCCCGTTCATACATTTTCAAATCTCCCGCATGCCATTCCGGGAAGCATTACACCTGTGGCGCTTTGTAATGCGCCCAATCTCAGAGAGGGTGGGGGGCGTGCGGGAGGCGGGTTGCACTAGAACCGTAGTGAAGCTAAAGATTTATAGCTTCGCTACGGCATTTCTGGGCGCATTACAGTTGGAACAGGTATACCACTTTCATAGTGATATTCCCGAGTCTGAACTGTTGTGCAAGCGCTGGATTGCGCCTGATTTATCAAATGCTGTATAACGGGTTCATAAATCATGCACATTCTGTATCTTTTTTAATCACATGAAATTTGGCGTTTACACACCAAATTTCATGCATGTCACCCATTATGCCCTTACACCTTAAACCATCTAAGCACTGGGATACCACAGAGTCATTGATAGCTTATCGTTGTACAGTTTGTGTGTGTGTGTTTGTACATTTAGAAACTTTAAGATGTTTATTGGTTGACATACTTCATATTTATAGATGAAGGATATAACTAGAGATGGGCGAATTGATTCTAACGAAGTGGAATTCGTTTAGAATTTCAGGAAAACTTCGATTCTGAACGAAGTTGAAGTTTGTGGTGATTCGCGGAAACGAAGCGTGTTTTCTATTGATAAAATGTCTGTGAACACATGGCGATACATGGGGCAAAGAACTCTGGGAGGAAGAAAGACGAAGCCGACCTGACATTTGCAGAGATGAAGCCAATCAGAGACCGGCGGGATTCTTTGAAGTCACCCCACTATATAAGTCCGGGCGCCATGCTCGCTCCTCACACTCCTCTCACTGTACTGTATAGGGAAGCTGCTCCTGCTGCCGCCGCTGCTGCTTTTGATATCTCATACTAAAGAACTAACTGATATACAGGGATTTTTTTGGGGGTGTCACAGCTTGTCTCAGAGACTGCTTCTCTTACGTTCTAATTCTGATTTTGTGGGGTATTGGAACTGAAGTCCAGTGTGTGTCCAATGCAGCTGCATTTACATTTTAATGCTATCGGGTCAGTTCTTGAGCACATTGAATATCCAAGGGTTATCTAAGCCTGTTCCTGTAGTATTCAGTTAAAGAAACCGCGTTTTTACAATCCAAATACCAGTTAATTTTTGGTTGCTCATTTCTTTTGCGCAATTTAGATCCAGGGGTTAATTAAGCGTTGTTCTGCTATTGTGGTCACTGAAAGAAACGTTACTTTTCACCGTCAAAAAATAAATTTTGCCTGTAGCATAATTCATATCCGAAGGTAATTACAAGTTTTTCTGTTGTTGTGTTCCGTAAAATACACGCCGTTTTAACACGCTACAAAGCTGGTAATTGTTGGCAGCATATTTCTTTTGCGCAATTTACATCCAAGGGTTAATTAAGTATTTTTCTGTAGTTGTACTTAGTAAAAGAAAGGTTCTTTTTGACCGCCAAAGAAGAAATTTTGGCTGTAGCATAATTCATATCCGAAGGTTAATTACAAGTTTTTTCCAGTTGTTGTGTTCCATAAAATACACGCCGTTTTAACACGCTACAAAGCTGGTAATTGTTGGCAGCATATTTCTTTTGCGCAATTTACATCCAAGGGTTAACTAAGTATTTTTCTGCAGTTGTACTTAGTAAAAGAAACGTTCTTTTTCACCGCCAAAGAAGAAATTTTGGCTGTAGCATAATTCATATCCGAAGGTTAATTAAGCCTGCTTGGGCTTTTATATTCAGTAAAATACACAGTGTCCACGGGAAATGTGGAACGACTGACCTTTGTCAAGATAAATCAGGTGTGGATCAGCCAGGATTTCCACACACCAATGCCTTAGGCGTCAGACTACATCAGCTATGACGCCTCACCCAAACTGTGAGAAGTGAGTCTGGGTTCATACTACCTGCCTCAGCCACTATTCTGATGTCGCCACCAGCCTGATGCCTGCTGCCAGTTTCTCCATCTGCCTAGCACCATCTTTACCAGGGACTGGTATTGCCACCCACCTCCACACTCTGTCATTGTGCCACTCTATGACCTCATGCTGCTGCTGTTGCTGGTGCCGTGACATCCACACTGTCATTGTGCCACTCTCTGACCTCATGCTGCTGCTGCTGTTGGAGCTGCGGCGGTCACCTCCACACCCTGTCATTTTGCCACTCTCTGACCTCATGCTGTTGCTGCCGTCACCTCCACTCTCTGTCATTCTGCCACTCTGTGGCTTACTACTGTTTTGCCACCTCAAGAATGTCATTGTGCCACTGTTTGACCTCATGCGGCTGCTGTGGCTGCTGCTGTGACCTCCACTCTCTGTCATTGTGCCACTCTCTGACCTCATGCTGCTGCTGTCATGACCTCCACTCTCTGTCATTGTGCCACTCTGTGGCCTACTACTGTTTTGCCACCTCCAGAATGTCCTTGTGCCACTGCCTCACCTCATGCTGCTGCTTTGGATGCTGCCGTGCCCGCCACACTGTGTCATTGTGCCACGCTGTGGCCTCCTGCTGGTTTTGTCACCCCCAGAATGTCATTATGCCACTGTCTGACCTCATACTGCTGCTGTGGCTGCTGCCGTGACCTCCACTATCTGTCATTGTGCCACTGTCTGACCTCATGCTGCTGCTGCCGTTACCTCCACTCTGTGTCATTGTGCCACTCTGTGGCCGACTACTGTTTTGCCACCTCCAGAATGTCATTGTGCCACTGCCTCACCTCATGCTGCTGCTGTGGATGCTGCCGTGACCTCCACACTGTGTCATTGTGCCACTCTCTGAACTCATGCTGCTGCTGTTGATGCCGTGCCCTCCACACTGTGTCATTGTGCTACTCTGTGGCCAACTCCTGTTTTTGCCACCTCCAGAATGTCATTGTGCCACTGCCTGACCTCATGCTGCTGCTGTGGCTGCTGCCGTGACCTCCACACTGTGTCATTGTGCCACTTTCTGACCTCATGCTGCTGCTGTGGCTGCTGTCGTGACCTCCACTCTCTGTCATTGTGCCACTCTCTGACCTCGTGCTGCTGCTGTCATGACCTCCACTCTCTGTCATTGTGCCACTCTGTGGCCTACTACTGTTTTGCCACCTCCAGAATGTCATTGTGCCACTGCCTAACCTCATGCTGCTGCTTTGGCTGCTGCCGTGCACTCCACACTGTGTCATTGTGCCACTCTGTGGCCTACTCCTGTTTTTGCCACCCCCAGAATGTCATTATGCCACTCTCTGACCTCATACTGCTGGTGTGGCTGCTGCCGTGACCTCCTCTCTCTGTCATTGTGCCACTGTCTGACCTCATGCTGCTGCTGCCGTAACATCCACGCTTTGACATTGTGACACTCAGAGGGCTCCAACTGTATTGGCACCTCCAGAATGTCAGTGTGCCACTGCCTGACCTCATGCTGCTGCTGTGGATGCTGCCGTGACCTCCACACTGTGTCATTGTGCCACTCTCCCACCTCATCTGCTGCTGCCCGCTGCTGCTGTTGATGCCGTGCCCTCCCACTGTGTCATTTTGCCACACTGTGGCCAACCCCTGTTTTTGCCACTCCCCGAATGTCATTGTGCCACTGCCTGACCTCATGCTGCTGCTGTGGCTGCTGCCGTGACCTCCACACTGTGTCATTGTGCCACTTTCTGACCTCATGCTGCTGCTGTGGCTGCTGTCGTGACCTCCACTCTCTGTCATTGTGCCACTGTCTGACCTCATGCTGCTGCTGCTGTGGCTGCTGCCGTGACCTCCCCACTCTGTCATTGTGCCACTGTCTGACCTCATGCTGCTGCTGTGGCTGCAGCCGTGACCTACACACTCTGTCATTGTGCCACTCTCTGACCTCATGCTGCTGCTGCTGTTGTTGCTCCTGACGTCACCTCCACTCTCTGTCATTGTGCCACTCTGTGGCCTACTCCTGTTGGTGCCACCTCCACACTCTGTCATTGTGCCATCTCTTGGGGCCCAATACTGTTTTTGCTGCCTCCAGAATGTCATTGTGCCACTGTCTGACCTCATGCTGCTGTGGCTGCTGCCGTGACCTACACACTCTGTCATTGTTTCCACTGTCTGAACCTCATGCTGCTGCTGTTTGGGTTCTGCCGTGACCTACACACTCGTCATTGTGCCACTCTGTGGCCTACTCCTGTTTTTGCACCTCCACAATGTCATTGTGCCAAAAAGCCTGACCTCATGTTGCTGCTGTGGCTGCTGCCCCTGACCTCCACTCTGTCATTGTGCCCCTCTGTGGCCTATTACTGTTTTTGCTACCTCCAGAATGTCAATGTGCCACTGTCTGATCTCATTCTGGTGCTGTGGCTGCTGCCGTGACCTCCACACTCTTTCATTTTGCCACTGTTTGACCTCATGCTGCTGCTGTGGCTGCTGCCGTGACCTCCACACTCTTTCATTTTGCCACTGACTGACCTCATGCTGCTGCAAAGGGCTGCGGGCCGGGTGCCCCTCCACACTGTGTCTTTTGGTGCCACCCTGTGGCCTCCCCCTGTTTTTCCCATTTTCCAAATTCATTGGGGCCACTCCTGCCCTTCATGCTGCTTTGGCTGCTGCCGCCACCTCCACACTCTTCACTAAATTTTTCCCAAACCTTTGAGCCCCCCAGCTTTGTTTTTTTCCAAATTTTTTCGCTGACATGAAATTCAGGCTACTTTCCCCACTTAAATTTTTTTTGGTTTCAGTTTTTCCCTCTTAAAGGCCCAGGGAATTTTATATTTAAGCTTTTCTAAGAGCGCGAAGCAGCCAAAACGGTCATACTAAAACACAAAAATTGAAATTGAAAAAAAACCCCGGGCTCCCCCTGCATTTTTTAACCCCTTAACGCCCTTAACGTATCCATACGCCCAAGGGGGTTTTTGGGGGGTTAAAACGGCACCGGACAAAAAAAAAATTGGAAAACGCCGAGGATCGCACAAACCTAAACAAGTTCGCGCATAAAGCGGGGGTTGTCAGTTTTGTAAAATTAAACAGCTGACACCCCGCAGCGTGGGCCCCCCCGACCCCGGATCGTCCGGGGGGGGGGGGGGGGGGGGGGGGGGGGGGCGGGGGTTTAACCCCTTTAATTATCGCGACGATCGGGTCGCAATAACAAAGGGGAGCCCGCAGGAGGAGATCGCTCCTCCTGCGCTCTGTCGGCGGCAGAAAGCCCCACGATCGAGGGGCATGCCCCGGGGCATCTTTGACTGCCATTTGTAAATGGGAACCACCCCTTTGCAACAAGCAATGCACTGTTTCCCAAATAAAAATGAGGGATCTGAAGATCCCCTCATTTTCAAATCCCCCCCAAGGGGGAAAAGAAAATAAAAATGTAAAAAGAAAAAAAAAAGAAAAAAAAAAGTGAAAACAAGTAAAAAAACAAACCCCCGAAAAATAAAAAAAAAAATACGTACATCCCCCTTTTCCCCCCTTTTTACAAACGCCCAATCGCCCCAAAGAAATAAAAAATAAATAAAGTCCCCAAAATTTTTTGGTATCCCCGGGCGGCGTAAGACCTGCCCAAAAATCTGCCCATTTAATTTAACCCCCAACGGTGAACCCGGGAAAAAAAAAAAAAAACAATCACAGAATTAAGTTTAATTTTTTTCATCCCCGCAGCACAAAAAAAGGAAAAAAAAGCATAAAAAAACCCTTCCAAAAAATTTGCCAAATTTTAAACCAAATTTAAAAAAACAGTTCATCCCGCAAAAAAAGTCCTTATAAAAAAGGGCCCCCCCCCCCCTTGATAGGGGGAAACAAAAAAAAATGTATAGCTCTAAAAAGATACGAGGCAAAAATATTTTTTTTAACAACACTAAAAACACTTTTTTTTTTTTTTTAAATTGCTTAAACATAAAAAAAACAATATAAATAGGTTGCCCCGCCATAATCGTACGCCCCCCAAAGAGTAAAGCTAATTTTATCACGGATACTGCACCGTGAGCCCGTTAAAAATAAAAAAAAAAAAACACTACTAAAATTGCAGTATTTTTTTTTCCCCTTTCCTCCAAAAAATGGTTTTAAAAAAACGATCAAAAACCCTTTTTCCCCCCCCAAAAAATGAAAACCCCAAAAAAAAACGTCAACTCATCTTGCAAAAAACAATCCCTAAAACTCCAAGCAACAAAAAAATTTAAAAGTTATAGCTCTCAGACTATGGGCGATCAAAAAACGTTTTTTTCTGGTTAAAATACAATTTTTTTTAAATTGTATAAAAGCAGTAAAAAAAAAAAAAATATACAAATAGGGTATGGGTGTAATCGAAATTGCCTGCCGGGGTTAAAATTAACCATGCCCATAATACCGAACATTGACCGTATAAAAAAAAAAATAAAAAACTTTCCCCAAATTGCTTTTATTTTTTTTCAAAACATCTCAGAAAAACCTTAATAAAAAGGGAACAAAGCATAAATTTTTAAACCCCATAAGGGTCCCCAAAAAAAACTTTCAACTCATCCCGGGAAAAAAAAAAGCCCAACACAGCTCTGGGACACAGCAAAATAAAAAAATTTCTGGTGTCAGAATAGGACAACCAAAAACCCAAATTTTTTATAGACGGGATTTTTTTCCACTGTGAAAAGTAAAAAAACCCGGGAAAAAAATATATAAAATCATTAACCAAATTTTAATTGTACCAACCCCCATATAAATTTTTCACATCATTTACACTGCACGGGGAATTTCTTTAAAATTTTAAAACCAAAAAACAATGACCGAACCGTTTTTTTCCCCCCCTTTTCCCTTTCCCAAAGCTAAAAAAAAACTATGGAACACCTGTCATCCAAAAAAGCAAATTTCAACCCCCAAAATGAGATTTCCCCGGGTGGGTGTTGAATCCAAAAAGGGGCCACTTTTTGGGAAAGGTTTTTGCCCCGTTTCTGCTAATTTGGGGCTTTGCAAAAGGACATGGCCCCATCCAAAAAACCTTTCGTTTCCCCAAAAACCCCAAAAAGCGCTCCTCCCTTATACGGCCCCCTGCCATTTTGCCCAAACAGCAGTTTACACCCACCCGTAGGGTATTGCTGAACCCGGAAGAAATTCTTAACAAAGTTTTTAGGGGTTTTTTTTTTCCGGGTTCCTTGTAATTTATAAAAATTTAAAAACCCAAAATTGCAGAATTTTTGAAAACAAAAATTTTTTTTTTTTTTCACAGCTTTTTGCAAAAAAAAAATTTGAATCACCTGTGGGGTCTATATACTCAAAGCAAAACCCCCCCGGAATATTTCAAAAAAGGGGGGTAGTTTCCAAAAAATTGGGGGTCCCCCTTTAAGGGGGTGTTTTTTTAAGTTTTAGCCAAACCTTTGGGGGCCCCCCAAAACCCGAAATGGCGCCTAAATAAAAACGTTTGAAAAAGAGAACCCAGATTTTAGTAAAGGGGCTCCTCCTATTCCTGGGGCTTATGGGTGAGCCAAAAAATCACTAGGGCCCCAAAAATTTTGGGGTAACTCAAAAAAGGGGAACCTGGGGAATTGATATTAAGTTTGCATTTACCTAGTCACATTTACCGGTAATTTCCCGTTTAATAAAAAGGGTAAAAAATTTAAAATTTTCAAAAAAAATGAAATTTTTGGGAAATTTTACCTCCCCTTTGCTTTTAAATTTTTGTGAAAAATCTGAAGGGGTTAAAAAAATTCCTAAATATTTTTTTAAAATACGTTTAAAGGGGGCCCAGTTTCCTCAGATAGTGTCACTTTTAGGGGTTTTCTAACATGCAGGCCCCCCAAAGCCACGCCCCGAACCCGGATGGGGGTTCCCCCAAAAAAAATTTTTATTGCATTTTTTTCTTGAAAAAGTTTAGAAATTACTACAAAATTTCTAAGCCCCAAAAAATTTTTTAAAAAAAAAAAAAAAACATTTTTAAAAAATTTTGCCAACTATATTTTGGAAAATATGGAAGAATTTCCGGGTTTTTAAAAAATTTTTTGGGGGAATAATTAAACTGTCTTGGGACGCCCGAAATTTTGCAACTTTCCCAAAACGCTAATTTTTTTCCCAAAAAATTTTATGAAATTTTTTATAAATTTTTTTACAAACAAACAAGGAATTTTATGGATAAAAATTTCTTACTTTAAATTAAAGCACAAAGGGGTCACGAGAAAACAATTTTCTGAAACACATGAATAGGTTAAAAATGCCAAAAAGGTTTTTTCTTTACATAAATTGACAATGTTTGACTTCAAAAATAGGGGTGTGTCAGGAAGGTCAAAAAAAGGCTGGGTCCCTTAAAAAGGGGGTTTAAACATGGAAAAAAATTTTTTACCCCAAAACACCCTGCAGGGTCTGTCACCCGGAAATAGCTGTTTTTTAACCCGAATTTTAAACCCCGAAAGGGAATTCGGGTCGAAACAAATTTTGGGCGGAAAATTTTCGTCAAAGTCCCCGAAAAACGAAATTTTTTTAGAAATTCCCCATCTCTGATATAAAAATAATTTTTCTGGGTTGCAATTCACCTTTCAATTATTTTTGGGGTAAACTTAGCCAGCATGGGAAAAGTCTTTGTACTATATATGAAAAAACTGGCAAAGGCTAGGGGCGACAAATTCATGGGCCAAATTTTGGTTTGGGTTAAAAAAATGATTCCGAACAACCTTTAAATGGCAGGTTTTTGTAAGTCTCAAACGCAAAAAATAAAGCAAGCAAACCTTCTCTAACAAAAACCCCTAACAAACCCTAAAGTATTTGGGAAAATTAAAAATTTCAAAACTGGGTAACTTTTCCCACATATACAAAAGAGAGGTTCTTTTTTGCACTTTGAAAACAAATTTTGGGGATGCCCCCACCTACCGAGTCAAAGTAACCTCATCAAGGGGGTTTTCAAGCAGAAAAGCCTTTTTGTGGAGCCAAAAATCAAAAGTTTAGGGCAAAAAGCTCCAATTTATTAAAATTTTAAAAAACATCAGGAAAAAATGAGAAAATTCATGGGCCCAAATTGGAGCAGCCATTCCTCAAAATGCACAATGCAAAAAAGACAAATGAGATTTTGTGGATTGTTTCCTGAATGCAATAATTAAAACTGGGTCCATGGAAGAACAACCAATAAATTGTGACAAGGTAACAGGTGTCTATGACTTAGTGATCAGTGTTCGGAAGTATTTAAAATACAAGTAATTAAAATAGTATTTAAAATACTTGTCAGGTTTTTTTGTATTTTGTAATAAAAAATACTTTTTTTTTTTTCTTTTTTTTGTTTTTGAAATTTTTAAAATCCTTTTAGGAAGTTTTTAAGTTTTTTAAAATTTACTTTCAAATTTCAAAAAAAATTTTTGAAATTTTTAATAACCCGCTCACCACACTTAAAAAACAACAACAGCGCAGTCCCGCTCCCCTCTCCTCAGGTACAAGAGGAGGGAAAATTCCGCGCTTCCCCACAACGCAAGTCTGCCGTGGAAGCTGTTTATTTGTATTTTTTAAATCATCCCATCGCGTAATCCTTTCCCGAAAAAACCCAAAAATTTACTCGATTTTAAATGACCTGGATAAAGCCGGGGCCCCCTAATTTTCCCCAAAAAAAACGGGAAAACGTATTGTCTCGAGTATAAGCCGGGGGGGGGAAATCCACCTTTGAGGTAAAAAGTTGGGGGGTATGTGAAAATTAAAGCTTAGTAACCCCATGTGCTCAAGTAAAAGCGAAAAACCCCTTTTTTTCCCTCCATTAACCCCCCTGTATGCCTCAATAAGATTTATGATATGTGAGAGACTGGAGGTAAAAAATTTTGGTATCTTCATAATTAAGGTCCTTTATTAGTACCCCCATGTGTCCAATTTAGTAACCCTTAATGGGCACACAGGGGGTTAAATGAGGACATGATGGGTTAACTGCATTAATGTGAACATATGGATTTACTGAAACAAAATTTAATACCCCAAATCCCTGACATTGTGGGGTATAATTAAGGAAGGTCCTGTATATTTCTCTTTACTGGCTCCCCCCTCCATGTGCAGAATTTCTATATGGTCGGACAAAATAAATCCTCCCCATGCATATCTGCAGGGTTGTAACCCTAGTGAGCAAAAGGGCCCTTTTGACCCATTTTTTTTTTTTTTAAAAAAAATTTTTTTTACATTTTTCAAGTATTTTAGTATTTGGAAAATATTTTGATTTTTTAAATTAGTATTTGTTTTTAAATACTTCGTCAAAAGTTTTTTGTATTTAAAAATTTTTCCAAAGATTTTCCCAAACCGTTAGTGATGCCAGCAGGGGAAAGGGCTAACCCACCTGGTTCAAAACTTAATATTATTTTCATTAATAGTCTGGTGAAAGAGATGAAATATTAAGTTAATGAAGAAATATATAAAAGAATGTAGTAAAGCAATAAAAAAATAAAAATAGTAGCATGGTTTATTGATCCTTAGTAGTGTTGGCTTTTATTATCGAAAAATTTAAATGGGAAATTTTTTTTATGTTGATCGAAATTTTTAGATCATCGAAATTTTAGGTTAAAATCTGTGCATTATCTTTTAAAGATCGCGCCTTTTTTCCGGCTTTCCTGTCTTTTTGGACGGCGAGCAAATCAGCTTACAGTAGACAGGGGAGAGTTTGTGCGCGCATGATGGGATTGGGGGTTTTCCCGTTTGGCTGGAAAAATCACTGACCTCGTTTTAAAAAACACGTTTTTTCAGCCCAGTGTCCTCACTCTCGAAGCAAAGGAGTGCTCTGCTTGTGCCAAACACTCAGCAAAATTTAAATCTTTTTTCTTCCCCAGAGAAACTTGTTGCTGTACCCTTTAACTTAGTTTGATTTAGAGATTGGAAATTTGTATGTAGTTGGGTAGAGAATTTTAAAGGACATCTCCCGCTGTAAAGCAGGGGGGGGGGGGCGGAGGGGGGCCCCCCGGGGAACACAGACAATCTAAAAAGAATAGGGAAAAGTTCACCAAGATTAGTGTAGACTTGCACTGCAATAGCTTTTTTTAACAGTTTTCTTTTGAAATATTTCCTGGATATTGGCACCCAAAAATTTTTGGGATACACCTTTTTAGAAACTGCGGTCTCTTGTTAGGGTGCAAAACTCCACTTTAATTATCTTATACATTTCGATGGTGTTTTTTTCAATTTTCCCCATTCCCCTTTGTTAAAATTATCCACCTTGCGTTAAATTGAATCCAAATTTTTTGTCAAAAGGGTTTTATGGTCCAAAAATCCCTTTTTTTCCCGAATACATTACAGATACGGTTTTTTGGCACTTTTCCCCCAGCCAAATTTTGTTCTTGAGGACCTTGCATTTAAAAACAAATGCAGAAATTTTGTGTAAAACCCAGGTGAATTGAAAGGCCAAAAATCCCTTTTTTATTACCAAATACATTCAGATCGTTTTTTTTTGCTTTTTTTCCCCCGTCCTTTTGTTCTTAGGCATCTTGCATTTAAATGTGAATGCGCAATTTTGTATCAACAGGTAAATTTAAAGGGCCAAAAATCCTTTTATTACCCGAATACATTACAGATACGTGTTTTTTGCACTTTTGCCCAGTCCAATTTTTGTTGATGACCCAACCTTGCAGAAAATTTTGAATCCGCAATTTGTGTTACCACAGGTAATTGAAAGGTGCCAAAAAATACCTTTTATATCCAATACATTACAGATACGTTTTTTTCATTTTGGGCATAAGCTTTGTTATTGGGACCTTGAAATTAAGGGAAATGCGCTTTTTTTAGTCCCACAGGTGAATTGAAGGGCCAAAAATCCCTTTTTTTTATCCGAATACATTACAGAACGTTTTTGTTGCACTTTTGCCCATCCAATTTTTTGATGACCCCCCTTGCTTTAAAATTTGAACCCAGCAATTGTGTATTACAAGGTGAATTGATAGGTGCAAAATCCTTTTTTTATCCGAATACTTTTACGATACTTTTTTTACCTTTCCCCCTACAGTTTGTTCATTGGGGCACCTTGATCAAATGTGAATACTGAAATTTTGTATCACCAAGGTGTTTGAAAGGTCCCAAAAAAATACCTTGTATTATCCGAAAATTTCAGATACGTTTTTTTTGACTTTGGCCCCTCAGTTTTGTTCTTGGGGTACCTTCATTTAAAATGTGACTACACAATTTTGTAGTCACCACAGGTAAATTTAAAAAGGTCCCAAAAATCCCTTGTTTTTCCCGAATACTTTTAGATACGGGGTTTTTCCATTTTGGGCGCAGGCCACTTTGTTGATAGATCAAAATTTGCAGTTAAATTTTGAATACAGAAATTTTGTAGTCACCACGGGGTAATGTGGTCCCAAAAAATCCCTTTGTATATCCCAATAATTTCGAAGGGTTTTTTTTTCATTTTGGCGGGCCAGTTTTGTTGATAGATTACTTTGCATTTAAAATTTTTGAATACAGAAATTTTTTGTAATCACCACGGTAAATTTGTAGGTGCCAAAATCCTTTATTACCGAATACATTTCAGATACGTGTTTTTCATTTTGGGCCCGCAGGCCGCTTTTTTGATAGTTATTTTTGCTTTAAAAATTTAAATACAGCAATTTTGTATCACCCGGGTTAATTGTAGGGCCAAAAATCCTTGTATTTTTCGAAACATTTCGTACGGTTTTTTCATTTTGGCGCGGGCCAGCTTTGGATAATCTACTTTGCATTTAAATTTTGAACCCCAAAATTTTTGTTTTGATTTGGGGTTTTTGGGAAAATAGTGTGATTGCCGTCTTTTAAAAAGGGAAAATTTCAAAACCTTCCTACCTTCAAATTTTTTATATTTTGAAAATGTAGCAAATTCAGGTGGTAAGCGGCAAAGGGGGGGGGTAGGCAGGGGGAGAGGTAGAGGCACGAAGAAGGTCCCCTTCCCGTGCTGGCAACAACACGCATGAGGGATCGTAGTTGCGGGAAAGTCGGGGCCGTCATCGCTGGGTCGGGCCCGTGAATCTCTTAACGAACAGCATGCCAATTGTCCTTCGTGGTTAATGCACCTGCATCCCGTCTTCCCTCCTTCCCCCCTCAGGGCCCACAAATGTCTCTCGCATCACCACATCCCCAAACTAAAGCACCCCAAAATGTCAATCTGTACCCACCACTGTGGTAACCTTTTTCTGAAGACCTTTTTGTAAAAAAAAATGGGGTTGGGGTCAAAAGGGGCATGTTAAAAGACAAGACAAAAGGGATGACTTTCTCTGCTTGCCCCAGTTTTGTGCCATCAGAGGACAGAAGGAACCGGTCCATCGGCAAAAATCCGGGCAGTCGGCAAGCCTTGCGCCCCCTCTTGCTTTACCCCGCAGCCTGGAGCAAAAATCGGGACGACAAGTCAACTGTGTTGTGTATGATGACGTTTTGGGGGACCCAAAACGTGTTTTTTTCAGCAAATTTTTGCAGGCTTCATAAAGGACGGGGGGAAGAGATGGGGTAGTTCAGTACGGGTTCCGCCTCAAAAAGGGAGGGGGCGGTCGCAAAATCCGCTGATTGATTCCGCCAGCAACGGTCACGCAAACCCCCTCCTTGCTTTCGCCGCTAAAAGGTCCAGGACCTAAAAGCCTGGGCCTTTTTTAGAAACCCCTTGGGATTCCCCCCCCCCCCCCCCCCCCCCCCCCAGCGATTTCAATGGCCTTTGCGTAAACCAAAAGGGAAAGGGGTAAGAAACCTTAGTGGTTAACCACCCCCAACATGTCTATCACATGCAGCAAATGCTGATTTGAAATGGGGGCAACATTGGGGCCAAAAAAAGGCCGCCGACGCCGGGCCCCCAACCCACTGTACACCTTCTGTCTGCCCCCTCCCCCCCTCCTCCCCCCCCCAAGCGTTCCTCGTGCCCGTCTCTCAGAGTCAAAAAGGGATCAGCCTCCACTTCAGCCCCACCGTCGCCCGAGAAACCCCCACACACCAAGCCCCTTTTCCTCCCCCTTTCCCCTTCCCCGTTTGGGGACCTGCACACCGTACGCACCCTCAACACCACCTTCTGTCTCCAGGTTTGGGAGCAAAAAAAACACTTTAACCCAAACATCCCAAACCCAAAACCCCTGAATTCGGCATTGCCGGTTTTTGGCCTTGGAAATGTTGCCTTTCCGTTGGTGGACACAGAGGGGTTCGCCATTCATGGCTCTTGCCTGCACCCAAATACCAATGCGAGAGGCTTTTTCTTTGCCAGAAAAGCCGCCCTGCCCGGCCACCACGTGTCATCTAAAATTTCAAGCGGTTTTTCGCATCTGTGGGCCGGAAAAGTCCATCTGACCACCCCCACAGGTAGTTTAAACACGGCAAAGACCGTATATCTCTGTGACGGCTCATTTGGGTGAGCTGGGTGGATGTCCTGGGGGGGGCGGGGCTCTCAGGCTCGGCGCCGCTCTTCAAAACCGCAGGGATGGTGCGGGTTTTTCCCCCAAGGTTTCTGCTGGCATACCCTGCCCCAAGAAACCAGGCGTGCTGAAATTAATCTGTCTTTGGGACCTCCACCCCAGGGCAGGAGGTTTTGGGCGGCTCTCCGCAACGAGGGCCGAGCCTGGCTGGGTGCCAAGAACCTTGTCCAGGCAAGGTGGTTTTTCGTAACGGGGAAATTTTGGCCGCCTTAAGATCGGGAGGCTAGGCACATCCCCTTGCCTGGCACTGTCATGAACCTTTTTTTTTCCAGAAATTTCTAAAAAAGCACCCGGGGCTGGACTGCCGCTGAGGAAGGCTCGGGCTAAGTTCGCACTTCCGCCTTGCACCGCCCCGCTACCCGGGGTGCGTTGCAGGTTCCTCGGGGTCCCCGGGCAACCTCTCTTGTTGAGTGGCAACAGCTGGAATTCCCCTCCACGCTCCAGCGTTGTGGCAGCAGCGCAATGCCCTTACCATTCACGTGACAATGGGCCCGCAAGCAGCGGGGGGACCCCGGGGGGTTGAGCCCCGAGAGTGGAGGGGGGTGAAAGGCCTCACCTCCGCCATTTGAAGAACCACCAAAAATTTTAGGGGGACAAAGCCCTAGCGCAGAGCATTGTGGGGTCTTAGTTTTAAAGACGTTGGACACCGAAACAACAGTCCCAGCAGCGACGGAGGAGGGGTCGGACCAGATGACACGGCCCTTTCTCTCCTCAAAATTTACAAGGCCCGACAGTTTACAATTTCATCGGTTTCATTGGCAGTGGTTCGGGGTCCTACTAGTAAAAGGTGCGCATCAGCTTCGGGGGCATCATCTAGGGGAAGTCAGGGGCTGTGTTTAAAATTGCGGGGGCAGCGGGGGGGGAGGAGAGAGGAGGTTTCCCCGACCCCCGGTTCCGATGTCCCGCCTTGGAAAGAGGGTTGGGGAATTTGAGGCGGGGGAGGAGTTGGGGAAATCATTTTGGACCCCCCACCAGAGGCTTGGGAAATCAAGGCCCATCTCTCCTGAGTGCTTGGGTGCTCCAAAATTCCCAAAAGACCCCGCTTTTAAGGCCATCAAAAATGAACAACATTACTGGGGGTTTGGGGCCAAAAAAACCCTTTTCCCTTTCCCCCC
This sequence comes from Phyllomedusa bahiana, assembly GCA_025379985.1. Classification (NCBI taxonomy): domain Eukaryota; kingdom Metazoa; phylum Chordata; class Amphibia; order Anura; family Hylidae; genus Phyllomedusa; species Phyllomedusa bahiana. The sequence continues at coordinate 17,004 of JAODAL010009798.1, forward strand.
GGGGAAAAAAAAAAACCCAAATCAAAAAACAGTTGCTCTGCTTTACGTTCCCAAAGTCACGTGGGAACAAAAATCAGCGAGGGACAGCAGTAGATGCAAGTGCCCTGCGGAGCAGCGCAGGCAAGGGGGCAGAAGGCCTAATGGGTGCCTCGGCAATCTTTGTTTACCAACCCCACCAACGCATGCATGCAGGGCACAATCCAAACACGAACCGCTTAAAATATGGTGCACGACTATCTGCGTCTCCACCGATGTTTTTGTATGTTTTCCGGACCCAATAGACTTCTGGGGTTTAAAAAAGGGAAGGCCCAGCTCGTCGCCCCCGCCTAGATGTTGTCCCCCCCAAACAGCCCCGCGTCATTCGGCGGACCTTAGCACAGCTGGAGGGTCATTACGACAAAAGCATCCGGCTTTCCCCCAGTTAATGTGGATCGTTTGACTTTATCAAGAGAAACGGGAAAGGATCTTGATGATGTTGTGGTCCAATTTCGAGGTCACCGATTTGTTGCCGGTTACTTTACATTCCCCTTTAAACGAAAAGGCCCCTTGAAAAATTTTTTTAAAAAGGAAATTTCTTACTGCAAATTTTTTTTCCTTTTCCCACAGTTATTTTTCTGGTTTTTTTCTGTGAGGAGACGTAAAAGACCCAAGGTTTTATGACAACCAGATTCCCTTTACTCACTTTATTTTAGAAAATTTTTGCTTGTAATGGTTTGAGGGCATGTTTTGCTGTAGATCAGTATATTATGGTCCTTTGGAACAGAAATGTGCTTTTAATGGGATTTTCTTCCTCAAATTTTTTAAAAGGGCTGGAAATCATATTTTTAATTTTTTGGGGTCATGTGCTGTTGATACAGCAATAATCATGGGCCTTTGGAACGAAAATGTGGTTTTAAGTGGCATTTCTCCCTCACAAATTTTTTAATGTGGTGAAAGTCATTTTAAAAATTTTTTTTTGGGGCTGTGCTTTTAAATGCAGCAATACTACAGTCCTATTATAAAAAAATTTGTTTTAACAGAATTTGTTCTTCACAAAATTTCCAAAGTGGCTCAAGGGTTGCTTTCAATTTTTTGGGGGATTTTGCTGTGACATGCAGCTATTACAGGGCCTATTAAAAAAAAAATTTTTTTCTAAAAAAAACATTTGTTCTTTACAATTTCAAAGTGGGCCCAAGGGGGGGTGGTTTTGTCAGAAACGGATAGGTAGGACATGTTAATGGACACATATGCAAAATGACTTGTTTTTTCAGACTTTACATAGCTATCAATCTTGTATTGGGCAAACCCCCTTTTTACAATTAAAAAAAGAAAAACAAAAACATGGTGGGTTCCATCCTCTTTTAAAAATGTGTTTTCTAGAAATTTAAAATACTAAAAAACTTTCATGTAAAATAGCTGTTAAAAAAATTCCCCTGAATGTAAAGGGAGGACAGGGAAAACTTGACCCGATGTAGGTTTTAGAGGACTGGAGTATGGAGCACGGACAAGGGAAAAAAAGTTCAAGGGCAATTTCCTCCAGCACGTTGGTAAAAGGAAAAAGAATGCCCAAAAAAAAAGGGCACCTGGTGGAACAGAGCGTTAACCCCAGTATTTCCAAATGAATCAAATTGGGCCCCACTATACGGAGGGGCAAGCGTACCCAGGACGGGCAGTTTATGTCCAGTGAAACTAAAAAGGTGGGTTTTGAAAGGGGAACTTTTTTTCCGGCACTTTTTAAAAAGTGGGGGTCTTTCAGGTTTTTGGGGCCCTGCTGTGGGGCCCGGAAGGTATAGTCAATTCCAGTGAAACTAAAATTTGGTGGTTGAAAAACTCCTTTTTTCCCCGGGCCTTTTAATCTGGGGTCAGACAGGTTTTAAAAGGTCTTCTGCGGTACAGGAAATTATCAATGTCCAGTTCAACAAAAATGGTGGTTGAAAGACTCCTTTTTCCGGCACTTTTGAATCTGGGGGTCATGAGGTTTGGGGCTCATGTGTGGCCGGGCAGGTAAGTAATGGGCCAGTTCAAAAATAAAAAAGGGGGTTTAAAGACTCCCCTTTTACTGGCCTTTGAAAAACTGGGGGGCATGCAGTTGGGGCTCATGCTGGTTCCAGGGGCAGGGGTATTCAAATTCCCGTTTAAGTAAAAAGATGGTTAAAAATATGCCTTCTGGGACTTTTTATTTGTGGGTGAGCAGGTTTAAAGGGGGCATCTGTGGGACAAGACAGGGATAGTGAATGGGTGTGATTTTTTTTCTGTGGGTTTTATAACCCAAATGTGTTGCCTAAGATGTAGCCGTATCCTTTGATGTTGGGTGTTAAATCCATTCTCCAGCCCCGTTTGGGTGTAAGAAAGAAAGGGGTTGTTGCTCTCCCCTAGATTTTAATGGAAAATCTACTTCAACTAGACTATCTTGTCGATAGGTCGACTTCAACCCGACCGATGTCGATGGCCAACGTAATCGCTCAACACTAATCCTTAGTAAGTTTTAAAATTAGTTGATATGAAAATAGAAATTAAAAAATTTGCGTTATTCAGGAAAATTATGAAATGATAGTTTAGTACAAATCTACATTATTTTTATAGCTAACATTTATGTCTTTTTAACAGTTATGAGCTTAAATACAAGTCAAAAGAAGTTAATCAGTTGCAATCATCACATCATAACTGAAAGTCGGAAAATTCATACATTCCTAGTTCAAAGAAAAAGAAAATAAGAATGACATAGACAGGAAATTGTGGGACTAAATGCTGCAGTAAAGAAATACTTTCTGGTCCATCTTAATATGATTAGCAATAGGATGGAATCCAGAAGGTTGTGCTTGTTATGGATCCCAGTGGTCACACTTATGTTGTTTATATGCTACAAAATTATTTAAATGCAAACTGTAAAGTTTTCACATCATTTTTCTTGACTCTGAAACAAATTGTAAAAGATTCTGCTCACATGTCCAGCTTTTAGTGTAGTTTTGATGCTGTTTTGAGGTAAAGTCAGTGACATGCACATATATTTATCTACGCAATGTGGATTTGGAATCCATATTAGTAAAAATAATCATTGCAGTTCACGGTTAAATCTATAGGGTACTACAGTTGCATTTTTTATAAGAATTTTAGTGTATAAAATGTGCATTGTCTGCGCATAAATATGCCAACAAAACATCAAAAACTACATCAATATTTGCATGTGTTATTCCAGCCTAAAATGTATACATTTCTGTTAATTTTCAAGCACACTATTACTGATAATCACTTGCTTCTTTCACTTTAAGACTTTATTTGTCCTTAAAAAATGTCTGCATTTGTTTTCAAGACATGAACTCAATAGCCATATGTTAGGAATCTGTGAATTCCCGCTCGACACAAACATACTGCTTTCTCCCCATTTTAATCTTATATAAGTTATAAATTCAACTACAATCAATATAGCAGTGTGTAGGTGAATACTGTATAAATATAATACTTAGAGGTACCTAGGGCATGTGTACATTACCATTTTTTTATTATTTAAACCTATATATTTTTATGTGAGAGGAGGATAAGACAATGTAATCTAAATGTTTTTTTTTTTTTTTAAAGGAAACAAATGCTTTTCTTCAGTATGTTTTACACTGATGTCAATGAATTACAGGTTGGACAAATGATCAACATTACCTATCAATAAGGCAATAATGGGCTACACAATATGCAAAAGACCTGTGTGTGTAAATACTAATAATGCACCCCTTCAAAACACCTACTCAGAATATAAAAAAGATTGCAAGTTTTTTACTAGGTCACACACACACACACACACACACACACACACACACACACACACACACACACACATACACAAACATAGCCAGGCGTCTCTTCACTATCCTGCATGGGATCTATGCTTCTGGATCTAAAGAACGTTATACAACCTTAATATAAGTATACCACTTTTTTTACTCCTTTACCAAAATGGTTTATATGAAGTTCTTGTTTCAAGAGAAATAAAGATTAGCACGAAAAAATAATATAGTCTTTGGTGGACATTGGATAATTCTGCAGTCTAAATAGAATGTTGGATGTTTACTTAAGGAGTTGGAGGATCCTCCTTACATAGACTGCTATAGTGGTTTTACTACTGTATACATTTACAATCACGGTGTTCTACTAATAAACAGATCTTAAAGGGAACCTGTCAGGTGGTGTACACTACCCTATCTAACAGCAGGAATGTGATAGAGGGAGAGAAGCTGAACTCTGTGGTATATAGGTTTACAGCTCTGGAAAAAATTTAAGAGACCACTGCAAAATTTTCAGTTTCTCTGATTTTTCTCTTCAATGGTATGTATTTTTGAGAAAAATGTACATTGTTATTTTAGAAACTACTGATAACATGTCTCCGAAATTCAAAGCAAAAAAAATTGTATTTATTTGCAGTAGAAAATGAGAAATCTTCAAAATAATAAAAAAGAAGCAGTGCTGTCAGACCTCAAATAATGCAAAGAAAGCAAGTTCATATTTATTTAGAAACAATAAGACTAATGTTTTAAATCAGGAAGAGTTTTCTTTTCAACTCCTTATGCATGGTAAAAGTAATTTTTTCATTCAAATTCCTTTTGGCCTATTCCTAGCACTTGTTTTGCCATCCAGCCTGTCCTATTGCAAGAGGATTGTGAAGACCACAGCAGTTTTTTTTGTACTTTCCTTCATTAAATAAGATTTGGTTTAGGCGATCACCAAATCAAAAGCACATTAAGTAGAATGAGGTGTAAAAAGAAAATAAAATGCTAGCCAAACTCCTTAAGAAACAGTGCAAGTCTTGCTTATTCTGCCCACCTTGATTGACAGTTTTCCCTGTTTCAGTGTGTGTACAAAGCAAATTGTCGCTCACTGTATGTGGGTGGGGTAAGCATTACTTTCAGTTTCACTTTAAAGATTTTCTCTGTTTTTTACTTAGAAATCAGCATCTATTAATACAAAGCTCTATATCACAGAGCTCTGCTTCTCTCTGTCACATCCTGCTGTCTGATAGGGCCGCATAAGCCACCTAACAGATTCATTTAAAACTGACCAAGGACAATATCTACATGGAGATTATGGGCTACATGTATGAACTTGGCACTGACAAACCAGTTCTAAATAGCTTTAGAGTAGTGTAGAATGTGTCAGCATGTATGAACTGTGTTGTGGTTCATAAATTTTGCATGTTGTAGGGGATTGCAGAGTAATGATGGTGTGAAGTCTACGGGCGACATGTCAGAAAAGAGGTGCCTCCAAGTCAGTTTTAAGGCACATTAAGTGTGTATAGTGTGTCTGAATGAAAGAACCTGTTAAAAATCTGGCATTTGGTCTACTTTGCACAGTATGACTGTTGTGTCTTATCTAGGCGCATAGCATATCATTGCTAGCATATTTAATGCGCCTACCGTGTCATGCTGGGCGTTTAATGTGCCTAATTTTGGTATACTAAAGCTCATTTATATAGAGAATAGGGTGTCAACAGTTTTTTGGCACAAAATACACCAAAAAAAATAGCGCAGCCCTACACTGTGTTCCAAATTATTATGCAAAAAGTATTTAGGAGTGATAAGGTAAGAATGTTTTTGTTTGTCAGTTAAACTCATTGATGGTGATGTGTGTCAGGGCTCTTTATATCACTGAATGTATTTGCAGAGACCTGTGGTAATTAGTTTGGCAGGTGTGTCCAATTAAAGGCAAGACTACTTAAGAAGGCTGTCCCACATTATTAATCAGCCTACATTTTCAGCCAAAATGGGAAAGAAAAAGGATGTATCGGCTGCTGAGAAGCAACAAATTGTGGAGTGTTTAGGTCAAGGCATGACTACAAGCAACATTGCCAAGACACTTCATCGTGATCATCGCACAATCAAGAAGTATGTAGCTGATTCACAGCACATACGTGTGCGTGCTGATAAGGGAAAATTGAGGACTCTTTCCAACAGGCAATTACGTCATGTTAAAAGAGCAGCTGCAAAAATGTCTTGTCATAGCAGCAGACAAGTTTTTGAAGCTGCTGGTGCCTCCAACGTCCCCCGAACAACAAGATGCAGGGTCCTTCAGAGGTTTGCAGCTGTACGTAAGCCATCCTGTCGACCTCCTCTATCCACTGCACACAAGCAGAAACGGCTCCAGTGGGCCAAACAATACATGAAGACTGACTTCAAAACTGTTTTGTTCACCGATGAGTGCCGTGCAACGCTCGATGGTCCAGATGGATGGAGTGGAGGATGGCTGGTTGATGGACACCCCATGCAAACACGGCTACAGCACCAACAAGGAGGAGGTGGAGTAATGTTTTGGGCTGGAATCATGGGTAGAGAGATTGTCGGCCCCTTTAGGATCCCTGAAGGTGTAAAGATGAAATCCATAATGTATGTGGAGTTTCTCAAACAGCACTTCCTGCCAAGGTTCAAGAAGAAGAACCGTGCATTCCGCAGCAAGATCATTTTCATGCATGATAATGCACCCGTTTCATATGCTGCAAATAACACATCTGCATCTCTGGCTGCTATGGGCATAAAAGGGGAGAAACTTACGGTGTGGCCTGCATGCTCCCCTGATCTCAACCCCATTGAGAACCTCTGGAGCATCATCAAAAGGAGTGTCTATGATGGCGGGAGGCAGTTCACATCTAAGCAACAGCTCTGGGAGGGTATTCGGTCCTCATGCAAAACAATTAAAGCAGAAACCATCCAAAACGTGACACATTCAATGAACGAGAGAGTTCAGAAGGTCATTTTGATCAAGGGGTCCTATGTGCACATGTAACATCACCTAGAATAAAGTTTTGACTTAAAAACTGTTTGATTTCAGGTTGGACTAACCTGCTAATGCTTATAATTTCACAAATGACCATTTTTTTGTTCATTATAAAAAGGAAAAGGTTGAAAATTCTGCTGTGCATAATAATTTAGAACATGCATTTTGAGTTTTTTTTATATAAAATATACTGTTATCATAGGCAGTTTGTTCAAAAACCTTTCAATTATACTCTAATAGTTGATGACTGGAAAATTACAATGCCTGCAATTCATATAGGTAATTTTGGAAAATAAGAGAAAATATTATTTGCATAATAATTTGGAACACAGTGTAATGGGACATGTCACCCTAAATATGCTGAATTGTAAGCGCAATGGTTGGTGCATTAGAAAAGACTCTACAGAATTCCTGACAGCCTGGGCCATGCTAACTAATGTTAATTATCAAATTATATACAATTAAATAATTTAACAATAAGATAAAATTAATGTGCAATTATATAATCTAAAAGTCTTAAAAATGAAATAATATAAAATGAATATTAAACTATATGTTATAACATAATAATTTAAATATAAAATTAGAAAGCCAATACAGCATCTATGATGATTTCCGTTATTATAGTTTTATCAGTGATTATAAAACGCATCACAGCAGGCTAGAAAGAAAAGAAAAGACATTAGAATAGCATGTCAGTGAATAGAAACTATGGTTGTGATCTTGCTTGGTTCACCACAGGTCCCAGCAAAACCTGTGGTGTGCCGGCTATTACCGTGTGCAGAATAAAGGCTAAGAGCAGCAACATTAAATTTCAATACTGATCACTATCTGAACTAAATTTGTTTAATGTAGTAAAAACGGAAAATAAAAAAATGTGCAAAAATTTTTCTTCTAAAAAGTTTATAAATCCTGAACTATTGACCCAGTGCCCTACATTTTGATGAATGAAAATGAATGTACAATATAAGTGTTACAGTTTTTAACTATGATTGACAGTAATAGCTATTTGTCTCTTTCAACATTTTGACCATAAATTGAGATTGACACAGGGAGAGCATTGTGATGTAGTAGAAAGAGAAACATTTAACAGTGTAATTGATGGTTAGGAGCGTCTGTTCTTCTCTGGAGAAATTAAAGCAGTTCATTGAGTTGCTTTTCTGGTGTAAAATTTATTATGCTAATAATAAAATGTACTTATGATTTATATATTTTTCACTTTTTTAAAATTAAAAGCTTACAAAATACTTTTTTTTATACTTTTATATTGTCGTTAATTTTCATTCTTCGAAATGTAGGTCAGTGGATCAGCCTTTATTCTATATATAGCAATAGCCGGCACATGACAGACTTGTGGTGTGCCATGCAAGATCACTACCATAGTTTCTATTCACTGAAATGCTATTATAACGTCTTTTCTTTTATTTCTAGCCTGCTGTGATGTGTTTTTTAACCACTGATAATACTATAAGAACTCTGTAAATACCTGATTGAGAATGGGATTTTTGGTAGATGCTGTATTGGTTTTATCAATTTATATTTCATTTAATATTAATTTTATATTACTGGTATATAATTTTATCTAAATTTTATACGAGATCATTTTATTTTTTGGGGATATTATATAATTCAATATTAATTGTACATTAGATAATGATATTTTTTATATTTAATTTTTATAGTTTAATAATTATCATAAATTAGTTTGTATTATTTTAATGGTATTAGTTGAAAAATAATTGATAATTTTTGCCCTCAACTTTGACATCTGTCAGACCACTTTTAACTTGGTTTGGCTGGTACTGGCAGTATTGCGCCTACTTTTGGTGCTACAGATTCATAAATATGTCTAATCCTATGAATCTGGTATGACATGGCTCTGCATCTTTGGCACATTCAAAAGTGTTGAGCTGCTGGTGCAGAATGCGCAAAAGATTTGCATTCGACTGTTCATACTTCTTTAGAACAATGCTACAACCATTTTTTGGCTCAAAGTACAACAGAAAATTGGCACATCCCATTTCATATCTGTTACCCTATTTGTTTTCCTTGTGTTTATATGTGTTTCCTGTGGGCAACTTCAAAGCAAAAAGTTCAGGGTCTCTGAGAAAATAAAATTTGTAGATTTATTGAGATTCCACAGGTAAAAGTATAGACATATAAGACAAATTTATATAGGACAAATGTGTTTCAGGCCACAGAGTGAAGGCCCTTAGTCATAGCAAATGAAAATCACACAAACACATGATTAAATAGTGCCTACTAATTGCTTGAGCACCAACATCTCTGTGTGAATACATAGATACACAAAATAGCAAGTAAAGGAGGTGATCAAATAAACAATAATGATTAATAATGTAATATTAAATCCTGCCTATTATTTAAACTATATGGTTGTCTGGTACTAAGGGTAAAAATTCCAATAAGATTCTCTATTGAGGAGTTTTCTCTTATGATCACCTCCACATATAGGAAGATTAAGGCCTCGTTCACACGGCTTATTTGGGCGCTGATTGGAGCCATACTGTGCGTCGTATTTGCGCTGCAATATGGCTCCAATCCGTCCCAGTAACTACGGTAATCCACAGTTCTCATAGAGAACTATGGATTCCGTCTCTTCTCCCCGCTCGGCGAATCCGCCGTGGGGGGAGAAAGTAACATGCACATTATTTACGGCGTGTACGCGCCATAGATAATGACAGTCTATGGGGCCGGCGAGCTGCCAGCCACCCGCCCTGTCCCGCTGCACGGCTGCCGGCGTAATTGCGGGGCGCAATCCGTCCCCGTAATTACGCAGGCAATAAGTTGTGTGAACAAGGCCTAACCCTTTCTATATCTTAAACCACTAGAGAATTCGTTTTTCTTGCATGATGTTGAAAACAATGACGAGAAACTGCAGAAACAGTCCAAAGGTCTGAATGGACACTATCAGAAATGTGTTTCCTAATCCTTTCCTTTAATTTGCATGTCGTGCAACCACCATACTGAACACGGTTGCATCAAATCAAATAGACCACAAAACATGTATTGCAATTAATATATTGCTTTATATTGTGTGTGGTATAACTAGAAAATGAAGTAAAGGAGGAGGACTGTAAGATGACCTCACAACACATCTGTTTGATCCACGTTTAAGGCAGCCTTTATGGTACAACCAGGCAGATTGAAGCAGATTGCAGAAGCAGATTGAAAAAAAAAATAGGTGACAGGTATTGTCTCAGAGTCGGAGCTCTCTGTGAAACACAACAGAAACCAAAAGAGAAAACCCTGACAGCGCTGGATCTGCATGACTTTAGGGTATGGGATAAACCTTCACTCCACCTAATACCACCCAACTTAAATTCTAGAATAAATGCACAAAACGCGTGGGCACAAAACAAGATGGCCACAGCTTTATTTAATCCACAGAAGTAGACCAATTCGAGAAGGAGTCAGGTGAAGTGTTAAGCCATTGTGTGAGATTACCAAGTGCCTGACATGCAATACCCGGCCATACAGCAATAAAGGGGCGGCTTGCTATTTTAGCAGAGTCATTACACATTAGAGGCACCAATGACACCAATGACCCTACTGGCGATCCTCACTCCTGCTTAACCACCATGCCCGCCCTTGGATGACATTACCAGTATCCCATCTTTAAGGCTGGCCACTTGCAAAGCCTCTTCACACCATGAGGTTTAATATCCTCTATTAGTTAAAATTAGTCCACCACAAATTTTCACCTGACTTCTAAACCACAAAATAAAAGCTATGACTTTTTTTTTTTTAGTATTTTTATTCTTTTGACCAATTAGCAAATCCAAGACTCACTACGGTAGGAGTTATCCTACAGCCCTCCGGAGAGGAATAAAAAACTTGTGTTGGATACCTCTAGAGAACCCTTGGATTACCCTTCCCTTGGTTTAGAAGGATAATGCCAACATGTAACTCATCAACCCATAATAAGAACTGTTTGTGATACCAGATATAGAGACGGAGGCAATATAAACATTTACAATAATAAATGCATAATTTATGCATAATTTAACAGATAATCGCTAAATACAAACTTTAGAGCATTCATTAAAGTAGGAGCGATGGGAGGGAAATGTTTCCTCCAGTTCTACTTGTGATGAAAGAGGAAGAGAGAGAAAAGACAGGAAGTTATATCTAATCCTAAACACCACCTTTCTAACAGTAAAATTCTACCCCTCCACATAATCCTCTTTCTTACAGCACAACCACCCCTGCTCATATCTATAAAACTATATTGACAGGAGTTACAGGACTATGCAGAAGCTTTAATTTGCCCTCTCAATGACATGTCCCCTTCTGCTAAAAGTTCCTTACAGTAAAACACTATGCACACCCCTAACACCATTTGCTTAATATATATATTATATATATATATATAATATATATTATATTTTATTAATATATAATATTATATATATATACACAAAGCAAATGGAGTAGGGGTGTATATATGTAAAACACTATGCATACCCTTACTCCATTTGCTTGTCTATTCCTAATACCATTACTTTTTTTTTATAAAGTCCGTATGTAAAGTGCAGTTTTGATGGGCCCGTTACATCTTCCTTTCCGGAATATTTTTGATAGTATGATATGAATGACATGATTGGGTATCCAGGATATTGTTACCTGCTGGTTTTGCGAAAGGTACGTATGACCACAGTCTGGTCAAAATTTGACAATACCAAATCCAAAAGTCTATTGTGTGAACACAATAGATTTTTTGGACCTGCTGTTGTCTAATTAAGTGAACACAATAGATTTTTGGGGACTTGGTGTTGTCTAATCATGACCAGACTGTGATCACACATACCTCCCGTAAAACCAGCAGGTAACACTATCTAGTACACCCATTCATATCATTCATATCATACCATTAAAAATATTTTCCGGTAAGGGAGATGTTATGGGCCCATCAAAATTGCACTTAACACGGATTTTATGACAGGATCATAATCAGTTTATAGCGGTTATTAAAAAAAATAAGAATACTAATAAAAATCAAAATATTCTACAGAGGAGTAAAAATCCTATAACCTTTGTTAAAAAATTTTTATTGGGGAGTTTTCTCACTTGAAAATTTAAAAAAAAAAAAATTGCCCCTTTTGTTACCAGAAACCCCCGGCTGTCAGGGATTTTTTCTTGTTTCTGTTGTTTTTCACAGAAGGCTTTCCCACCCCTTGGGGGACAATAAAATGTTTCCCGTCTTTTTTGTCTGTTTTACAGTGCAAACTGTTTACATCAGAGGAGGTTCCCGTGGGGCCCCGACGGGCCCCCCAGCCCATGTCCCCTTCCTTTGGCGGTTCTGCTCTAGGCGGGCAGGGCCCCAACTGGAAGAAAAGCCCCCCACGCTGTTAAGTGCAGGGCCGTAGGGAAATTAAAAGGGCCCAAAAGGCCGGGTCCCAAAATCACAGTACGGGAAAAAAATTTTGCCCAAAGGGAAAATAAGGGCCAAAAAAATAGTTTAGAAACAAAAACCGCGGTCCCAAAAACGGTGGAGCGAGTAAAAGTCGGAGGGCAAAGGCCCAGGGTCAAAGGGAAACGAACCGAGGTCCCGGGAAAAAAAACAGGGGAAAAAAAAACCAAAAAGGAAACACAGGAAATAGCAAGGGGAAACCCTTTTTTTCAAGCAAGGGAACAGAGAAATTTAGGGGGGTTTAAATGAGGGGAAACCCCGAGCCCCCCCCAGCAGACCCATTGGAGCGGCCTCCGACCCTCCCCCCTTTTTGGTTTGTGCGGGCACACCCCCTGACTTTTATTAGGGCCAAATGGGCACTCCTAAACATCAGTCCGTTTCTCTGGGTGTGTCGACCCGCCGAGGGGTTAAAACCCTACTTTTGCCTTTTTGCTTCATGATGGAAACATGCGCCGTGACAGCAGCCTTCCTGGTTATACCATAAGGGTGCCTTACAATTTTGGGAAACAAAAGATTTTGTTTGTTTTTGGGGTCCATTTTACAATCCTCCTCCTATCCTTAAATTTTTTAATAATACCCCCATACACCAAAATTTTAAAATATAGATTAATTGGGAATACCATTTTGTGTATTGCAAAATTTAAAATTTAAATTTAAGTAATAATTTAATTTTTATATTTACAACATCATGCATGGCAAACTGATTTTTTAGAAATGGGAAGGTATAGAAAAAGTTAATTTCCCCTTTATGGAGGTTTATCATAAAAAGAAAAAATCCTCAATAGAGAATCTTTTTGGGGAAAATTTTTTCCTTTGACAAAACCATTTGGTTTAAAAAAATAGGCAGGGTTTGGGTTTTTTCATTATTAATAAATGGGCGAATTGATTCTAAAGAAGTGGAATTCGTTTAGAAATTTTAGGAAAATTCGGTTTGGGGGCCCCAAGTCGAACTTTGGGGATTGGGGGTGAACGAAAATGGCTTTTTGATTGATAAAATGGGTGCGGAAAATGGCGTAAAAGGGGGGAAAAACACTTGGGGGAAGGGAAAGGGGATTGCCTGCATGAACATGTGCAGAGATGAAAGGGCCCAAACAGGGGGCCGGCGGGAAATTCCCGTGACCGGGCCCCCGCACTATATAAGAAACCCAGCGCGCCGCTGGGAGCTCCAAAAAATCCTCTCCCCTGTACTGGGGTAGGGAAGTGCTGCTTTCGGGTGATAGCGCTTTCTGGGAAAAACTGATTTTTATACAGCGAATTTTGTTGGGGTTTTCTCAGCTTGGGTTTCCAAAAGGGCTGTTTCTGAAAGTTCATTTCTGATTTTTTGGGGTATTGGTTCTGAAAAACCAGTGTGCGTTTCCCCCTGAAACTGCATATACAAATTTAATATCCAAGTGGGGTCTTTAAACCCCGGTTCCTGTTGTATTAATTTTTTTAAAAAAAAAACAGCGTTTTTACAATACAAATACCACTTCATTTTTTGGTGCTTGGGAATTTTTTGCGCCAAATTTTTCATCCAGGGGTTTAAATTTTGCGTTGGGTTTTGCTGGGTGTGACAAAAATAAACCGTCTTTTTCAACGCCAAATAATATTTTTTTTTTTTGGTACCCTAATTACAAGCAAGGAAATTAAAACTGATTTTGTTGTGTGGCGTAAAAACACGCAATTAACACGCTCTAGTTTGTGCGGCTCAATTCTTTGGGAAATTTTTCATCCGGGGGTTAATTTAAAGCGTTTTTTGTGGTGTGCTGACAAAAAAACCGTCTTTTTCAACGGCAAATATATATTTTTTTTTTTGGTAGCCTAATTCACAAGAAAAGGCAAAATTACAACGTATTTTGTTGTGTGGCGTAGAAAAACACGAAAAATTGTAACCGTATAGTTTGTGCGGTAAATTTTTTTGGCGCAATTTACACCCAGGGGTTAAATTTTTAAGCGTTGTTTTGTGGTGTGTGACAAAAATAAACGTCTTTTTTCAAGCCAAATATATATTTTTTTTTTTGGCACCCAAATTCACAAGCAAAGGCTAATTACAACTGTTCTTTTGTTGTGGGGGCGTAAAAAAACACGCAATTGTAAAACCTACTAGTTTGGGGGGTCAATTCTTTGGCGAAATTTTTACTGGGGGTTAAAATTAAGCGTTGTTTTGTGGTGTGCTGACAAAAAAAAACCTTCTTTTTCAACCCCAAAAATATATATATATTTTTGCCAGCCAAATTCACAAGCAAAGGCAAATTACAACTGTATCTCTTGTTGTGTGGCGTAGAAAAACGCAATTGTAACCGCTTGTTTGTGGGCTCAATTTTTGGCGCCATTTACTCCGGGGTTTAAATTTAAGCGTTTTTTTTGGGGTGTTTGCTACAAAAATTTAAACCGTCCTTTTTCAACGCCAAATATATATTTTTTTTTGGTAGCCTAATTTCCCAAAAAGCAAAGGCAAATTAAAACTGATTCTTTTTTGTGTGGGTAAAAAAACACGCAATTGTAACACGCCTGTTTGTGGGCCCCAAATTCTTTGGCGAAAATTTACATCCAGGGGTTTAAATTTAAGCGTTGTTTTGTGGTGTGCTGAAAAAAAACCCGTCTTTTTAAACGCAAATATATTTTTTTTTTTTGGTAGCCAAATTCAAAAGAAAAGGAAAAATTACAACGGGTTATCTTTGTTGTGGGGCGTGAAAACACGCAATTGTAACAACGCTACTGTTTGTGCGGCTCAATTCTTTGGCGCAATTTTACATCCAGGGGTTTAATTAAGCGTTGTTTTCTGGTGTGCGAAAAAAAATAAAACGTCTTTTTAAACCCCAAAAATATATTTTTTTTTTTTTTGGGTAAGCCTAATTCCAAGAAAAGGCAAATTACAACTGTTTTTTGTTGTGTGGCGTAGAAAAAACACGCTTTTGTAACCACGGTATAGTTTGTGCGGCTCTTTTCTTTGGCGAAATTTTACATCCGGGGGTTAAATTTAAAGCGTTGTTTTACTGGTGTTGAAAAAAAAAAAAGTCTTTTTCAACGCCAAATATATATATATTTTTTGGTAGCCTAATTCACAAGCAAAGGCAAATTAAACTGAAATCTCTTGTTGTGTGGCGTAAAAAACCGAATTGTAACACGCTATATTTTGTGCGGTCAATTCTTTGGCGAAAATTAATCCAGGGGTTAATTAAGCGTTTTTTTTGTGCTGTGCTGACAAAAAAAACCGTTTTTTTAAACACCAAATATATACATTTTTTTTTTGGTCATAATTCACAAGGGAAGGTTAATTAAGCTTTTTTGTGCTTTTACATTTAGTAAAACACAGTGTTGTAAACGAAAACTACAAGTAAATTTTTTCCTGGCCATTTGTGGAGCGCAAATTATATCCAAGGGTCCCCAAGCTTGTTATGGGTTATTTGGAGTCAAAAAACGGGTGTAATTTATTTTTACAGATAGTTTTCATAAACAGTGTCTGTACTTTTAGAACAAAAGTAGTCAGAAGAGAGGGGGGCGGGCTCGGGAATGGAGTGGCAGTGCACAAACTTTTTCTGAAAAACGGGCCCAGGTCGCAGACAGCAAGGGGAGTCGCAGCGGGGTCACTCGGTGAGGCCCAACTGCCGCTGTCATCTAGCGGCCGTGTGTTGTTCGAAAACCAAGGGTTCTTGATTGGTTGACTAGGTCATCCTCTTCCTCCCAGATGACATTGACAACCCCAGCCAAGAGTCGGGGGGAAACCCTGCCCAAAAAAACTTATTGGCATGGCCCGGGGAGCGGGTCAGGGGCCCCTCACTGCCCTCACCCCCCTTGTCCCATCCAGTTCCCTCACCCAGGGATTATTGTGGTCGGGGCTCGCCCCACTTTTTGCGAGGTGAAAAATTTTGAGGAGGGCAGTCAGCAGCTAAGGGCAGCGAAAAAAGGGGGCCCAAATATCCCCAGCTTTTTGCAGTAGGGGCAAAGTATGATGTGGAGAGTGGCATGGGAGGTATGTGGTGAAGGTCAGCCTCGGCTTCCAAGAGGGTGATGGGACAGTAGTGCGATGAAAACAAAAATGATGATGTAGCCGAACCGCATTGGGAGCCGGGTGAAGAAAGGGCTTATATGTCAGGAGAAAGGGGGTCGTTTGCGGGGGTCAGGCAGCGGCGCACCCAGCAAGTGGGTTGTGGGGCCGTGAGTAGAGGGAGCAGAGTGTGAGGTCGGGAGCCACGGCCAGGGGTAGAAAACCCGCTTCGCAGGTCCAAGACAGTAGCGGAACGGGGTCAGCGAGGGAGGGGGGGGGCAGTAGTCACTCGTGGGGGCCCCGGGTTGGCGGTTAAAAATCAGCTACTCGGCGGTGTGGCAGTTTTTTGCTAAAAAACCCGGGGAGCCGAATAGGGTTATGTAGAATCTGTGGGCAGAAAGTAAAACGGGGCCCCGGGAGCTAACGTTGGCACAACGGCCCCTGCGTAAACACATGCGCGTCACCATCCGGGGGCCCGGGGGAGAAACGTGGCTCAGATGGGGTGGCCCCACCCTCCCGCGCAGCAGGGCAGCGGCCCCAGTGGCACGCATGCCATTTCACCCCAGTAAAGGGCTCCACACCTCTCAGAGGAGGTTTCTCTTTGAACATCTCTCCCGGCCCCAGATGCTCCTGTCCTCGCTACTCATGGCGCCGCAGTCTTTCAGAGAGGGATTGTAAAGAGACAACAGTAGGCCCAACCTCCTAAGGTGCAGCGTGACCGTGCTCCTGTCCAAGTTTTTTGGTACTGCAGTCCTCCCTTTCCCCAAAATGGTGGCCCCTTGCACCTTCAGAGAACTAATGGCTTGTGCCGACCCGGATGGAGATTTCCCAAGCCGTAATTTCTTTTCCAAAAAGGAAAAGTCCCGCACTTCATAAATATGTAGAACAAAAAAGTGGGTCAGTCCTTGAGCTTATCGGTTTGTTCCAAGGACGGGGCAGCGCGGGTCGGGAGCTGTAACTCGGGCCGGGGCCAGTACTGGTCCTTTAGGGCCCCCCCCGGGGTGAATGTGCTTCCTGCCCCGGCCCCAACAACTTGGACGGAGACCCCGCTTTCCTCACTTTTGTAAAAATGCTGCTCCTGCCCCAACATGTCCCCCTCCTCTCCTCCCACCCCCAACACCACTCAGCCTCCACAAGTACTGCTCCATCATACCACATGTGTGGAGACAGCGGTGTACGCAGTTCTACACCTAGTTGCCTCGGGGCGAACGAATTTCACACAGGGGAGAACTGCTCCGGTCATGCAGCAAGAAATCGATGTGTGGCTTTCTCCGGCCAATGCAAATGGGAAACCATGGTGACGGACAATGGGTGGAAAAATGGTGTCCGCGCTGAAAACCGAGGAGGGTGGTCCATGCGCCCTGCATGGCGCACGTGTTAATCGGGTTGTAAAAAGGTTCCTAAAGTCTTCCACCGATTTTCAAACTTTCTGAAAAAGGGCCCAGGAAAATGGCATGCACTTTATCCATTGCAAAGCCAGGACACCCTCCTCGAGTTGCAGCGGCAGAAGGGCCTCCCCCAACACGCTCTGATATGCGATTTTTCCCACCCGCTGGAATTCCCCGCACATGTTGGACCGACTGTATGAACAGAGAAAGGCCATAAAACGATTTTTGAGGATCAGGCAGACAAAAGATCCCCTGTTAACTTTGATGTCAGCCAGTGGCAGCTCTGCGTGCCCCTGCCGTTTGTTGAGGCCCATTCGAGGAGGCCACGTTAATTTGTCAGTCGCCGGATTACGGGATGAATAACTCATTCCACTGCTTCATGTCCGGGGAAAGATGGGGAAAAATCT
This sequence comes from Phyllomedusa bahiana, assembly GCA_025379985.1. Classification (NCBI taxonomy): domain Eukaryota; kingdom Metazoa; phylum Chordata; class Amphibia; order Anura; family Hylidae; genus Phyllomedusa; species Phyllomedusa bahiana. Next base: position 34,929 of record JAODAL010009798.1, read on the forward strand.
TTTGGGGGGGGACGGAGTGTGGCGACTAATCTCGTGGCCCATGAGCCCGGGGGGGGACTGAAATGGAGGAGGAGGGGGGAGGAGGACATTGGAGCAAAAGCATTGTCGGGGTGAATGGGATGGTTTTTTCTACCCAGGTGACAAGAGAGGGGAGCAGGAGCATGGAGGAGGGTGGATGGAGATGAGGAAGAGAGGCGATACTCCAAAGCACCGTGGCAGTATCAGGGGAAAAAGGGAGGCGGGGAGCCCCTCGGAGTCCTTGTGAGTGTCCCCCAGCCCAATGCTTATTTGCCTGGCTGTGACAGCCGAATAGTCAGCATCCCGGAGGGGATGATTCTGGCTCTCCACCCTATTGGCCCTCGACCCGGGCCCAAAAAGGGAGCCTTTTTCCAGCTATTGAGAGGGAAGACAAACTCAAATTTTTAGGGGGGAAAAAACCCCGTAATCAGTTGGCCCCTGCCCCATGTGGGCATCTCCCCCCTCTGACAGGTTGACCGGGGGGGTTTCCCCAGCGCTCACGTACTACTGCCGCGGTGCTGGGGGGAAAGGTGGGGGGGTGGGGCCAGTACCGCTCCTCGCGTAACCTAAGCTGGGGGTCACTAAAGAGCAGCTTCCCTTTACCCGCCTAGTGAGGAGGGGAGTCACCAGCCCGCAGCAAACAGCAGAAGGACATGGAGCATTTCCCCGAAACCAAAAGGTTGTGGCCCCCACTTGGCAGCACTCTGCCCCCCGTTGAGATCGCTGGACTATGGGCAGCCAAACTGGTGTGTGGCCGAAATTGCCCCGAGTTTTTCGTGGAGAAAACTGTCCCGCCCGGCCGTAGTGTGGCATAGAGGGGTGTTCAGTGCGGCGGGGGGCCCTCGTTACCCCCAAGGGGGAACCCGCTTGTCCGGGAATGTTTAACGCTGACCTTTGTCAAGATGAATCAGGGGGTGGATCGGCGGATTTCCCCACACCAATGCCCTTAGGCGTCAGTCTGGGGGTTTAAATACCTGCCTTCAGCCACTATTCTGATGCCGCCCCCCCGCCTGAGCCCCCAAAAATCCGCTGTAGTTTCTCCATCTGCCTACCACTGTCTTTACCGGGACTGGGATTTCCACCCCTCAACACTCTGTCTTGTGCCCCCTATGTGCTTTGTGCTGCTGCTGTTGCTGTTGCCCTTTACATCCCAACCTGTGTATTGTGCCCTCTGCGGGTGGTACTGTTTTGCCCCCTCCAAATGTATTGTGCCACTCTCTGCCTCATGCTGTTGTCCTGTCTCACCTCCCTCTCTGTAAATTTTGCCCCTGCCTGACCTCATCGTGGCCCCGTGACCTGCTCTAGTCATTGTGCCGCTCTGTGGCCCCAATACTATTTTGCCCCTGCAGAAGTCATTGGCCCTCTCTGACCTAAAGTGTTGTCCCGTCATACCTCCACTCTCTGTCATTGTGCCACTGCTGACCCCATGTGCTGCCGCCGTGGGCCCCCGCTTCTCGGGGGCTTGGTGCCGCTCTTGGCCCAATCTTTTTTTGCCCCCTGCAGAAAGTCATTGTGCCCCTCTTGAACCTCTGCGTTGCTCCTGTATCCCTCACTCTCTGTCATTGTGGGCCCCTGCCCGACCTCATGCTCTGCCGCCGTGACCCCCGCTTCGTCTTGGGCTCTGTGGCCCAATATTTTTGCCACCCGGAAAGTCATTGGCCCTCTTGACCTCATGTTTTTGCTTGTCTTTTACCTCCACTCCCCTTTTCATTGTGCCCTGCCCGACCTCTGCTGCTGCCGCCGTGACCCCCCCTTTTCAGTTTTGTGCCGCTTGGGCCTAAACTATTTTGCCCCCTGCAGAATGTCATTGTGCCACTCTCTGACCCCATGTGTGCGTGACTCCTGTGCCCCCACCTGTGTATTGTCCCCTGCTGACCTCATGCTGCTGCCTGGTGCTGCCGGCCCTCCACATGTGGCCCATCCTGTTTTTACCTCCGAATTTTCTTTGGGGACTTTCTGACCTCATACTGCTGCCCCCGTGACCTCCACACTGTTTTTTGTGCCATCTGTGGCCTAATACGTTTTGCCCCCTCCCGAAGCCATGTGCCACGTCTGACCCATATGCTGGCGTGCCTCCCCACGTTTGATTGTGCCATCTGTGCCCTAAAAGTTTTTCCCCCTCCTAATGTCTTGTGCCACTGTCTGACCCCATATGCTGCCGGCCCCCGACTCCCACCTTTTCATTGTGCACTCTGTGGCCAAATTTTCTTTTTGCCGCCTCCATAATGTCATTGTGCCCCTGTCTGACCTAAAACGGGGTGCCCCCGTGACCCCCACACTGTATATTGTGCCCCTCTGTGGCCCCAATTTGTTTTGCCGCCCCCCATAATGTCATTTTGCCACTGTTGCCTCCTACTGCTGCCCCCGTGACCTCCCACTTATCATTGTCCCTTTTGGCCCTAATTGTTTTTCCGCCTCCATAATGTCATTGTGCCACTGTTGACCCCTACTGCTGCCGCCGTGACTCCACACTGTATCATTGTGCCACTCTGTGGCCTAATTGTTTTGCCGCCTCCCCGAATGTCATTGTGCCTGCCTGACCCCTGTGGTGGCTGCGCCGTCAACTCCAATCTTCACAAAAGTTGCCCCCTGAGTCTGCTGTTTTTTTCAGCTTTCGCTAGCATGACTTTATCAGGTACATTCCGCTTGATTTTTTTGGTCGTTTTGCCCTCTTAAGGCCAGGGGGTTTTATAGTGAAGGATTCTAAGAGCGGGGGCAGTCATGGGTGTCCTACTAAAAACCAAAATTGTATGAAGCCAAAACAAGGCCCCCGCATATTTAAAAAATGGCACAAGTTCTACAGCACCCCGCAGGCTTGGGCAGCCTGGAAATGTGTTTTTTAAGTGTTTTGCCGAAGTAATTCGGACCGAAACGAATTTTTTGTGGAAAATTCGGCGAAGTGACCGAACCGATTTTGGAAATTCGGCCTCTCTTTATTAATCCCTTATTTTCTTTTTGTCACCTTTTTGGGTGCTTTCCCCCACAGCCGGTTTTGGTGCAGTTTTTCTTTTTTTTTGCTTCTTTTAAGTTGTGTAAAAATTTTTGTTTAGAATGTTGTTTTCGATTCAAATTTGTGTTTGAAGTTTGCGGTTTTAAACAACAATTGATTTCTTTCCCCGTTTAGGTAAAATGAAAAAAGCTTGCAGTTTAATTGGGGCGAGTTAAAAAACCGCCCCAAAACTGCATGTGTGAAAGCACCCTTTCCTGTTAGGCTATGTTTAAGTGTGTATTGCGGGCGGGACAGTCGCGTTGCAATACATTATGTCTTCCGGGAGCTCATACTGACCAGCACGTACTCCCGCAGCGCGCAGGGAGGGGCGGCAGCCCCGCCCCCCGTAGCTGCATTATCCGGGCGTATTCGCCAAAAGTAATTGACTGTATTATCACTCTAAGCGTACAATACGATCGTATTGTATAAGCGGGGTGAGGAGGCGTAATCCATAGTTCTCTAAACTATTTTGGGTGGTACAACTGTCTGTCTTACACGCAGAAATTTATGAAGATAGAAAACTATACATTTTTCAAATTTTTCACAATACTTTGATGTTTTTCACAAATAAACAAGGACTTTTTTTTACCAAAATTTCTTAATAACTTAAAGCACTATATGTCACGAGAAAACAATCTCTGAATCACATGGAAAGTTAAAAGTGTCAAAAAGTTATTTCACAAAAAATGGGAAAATGTAGATTTTACAAAATGGGGCTCTGTCAGGAAGGCCTAAACTGGCTCTTTCAGTAAGGGGTTAAAAAGTGTTCACTCTATATAGAAATTCTACAATTTTCCAGTGTACTTTCTCTAGCATTTCTGTATGGTTTTCTAGATCTCTGCTTACTTCATTGTTTACTTCCAGCAAAAAAAGGTCTTATTGAATGACTGAGATTTAGAATTGTTATAGGCTGTATATTCTAAAACTTTTCATTATATAGTAAAAAAAAAATTCTTTTCCCAAAAAGAATATTCCCCTTTTTATAAAAATACACTTCTAAAAACATAAAAATATTTAGATTGAAATCTTGCCCCAATGACAATATGATTGCAATTAATGAAATAATATAAAATGTTCAGAGATACCCTTTTTATTCAAAAGTCAACATTCATATTTTGAATTTCTTGCTATAATATATTTCAGAGCTGTAAAAAATCTATTTAGAAAGCTTAGGATTCCATATATACCAAGAAACCTTTACGAGCCTCTTCCAGTATAATTGATTATTTGCACAGAACCATGTATCTGTGAAGTTCAGAATACCCCAGGGAAATAATGTAAAATAGATTAGAAGATTAAATGTGAGAAAATTGGTTTTTACTAGCCACATAATTAATCTCTTTTAAAATTAGTTTTTTTATCAAAAATTTGCCATTTAGACTTCGTACAGTGTCTTGATCAATAAAGGAATTAATTCAAGAAAAAATAAATCAAAGGGGAATGTGTAAAAACCTCTAGTATTTTTCTGCAATGTACACAGTTTTAAACTGTCGTTTCTAAACTACAATAAGACAAGAGAGGTGATTAATTTTGTGTCATAAATGTAAAATGTCTTTTAGAAAACGGCTTGGACAGTTCGCATCTCCCCTGGGATATCTTATGAATCCCTTATGCTCAGAATAATAAAAATGTTGGTACAGTAGATGCCTGAATTTACAACAAGTACCATATACAGCCCATACGTTCAATATTATCGAAACTACTGTATTCAGTTCAGACATAAACTGTAATTGCTTTATATCTTGGGTTTTAAAATCAGATAATTTTTAAAAAAAATGGTTCCTTGTCCATATTTTTATAAATGTGGTGTCTTTTATGTGTATGGGAACTTCAAAATGTAAAATGATTTTAATATCTCCAATTTAAAGATCTTCTTTGATCCCTTTCTTATATTGATACATACAGTGAAACCTTTTCAAAAATAAAACACCCAAAATTGAAGTGAATGGACTTTTAGTGGTGGATTCTAAGGTGGCAAATATACAGGGCTGGACCAAGGTGGGGAAGGGCCATAAACTAAACATCTTATCTGGGTCACCATTTCTCCTATGGAAGTGCATATCGCACCTGAACCCACAGCCACGTGTAGAAGTGGTAGTGCATGTAACTCATTTGAAAAAAATCAAAAGACAGAACCACCTGCAAGTTCCTCCATTTTTTCTGGGTTTTGTATCATTACCAAATCACAAGCCTGCCTTTACTGCCTTATAGGCCCCCAGGCAAAGCAGTGCACTGAGCCCTGCCTACTTATTCACAAGAATGTTAAGGCGGGTAACTAATAGTGTTGAGCGATTTTTATCGACAAAGTTGAAATCGGCAAGGTTTTTATGGTGATCGAAATTTCCAGATCAAGCGATAATTAAGGTTAAAATCTGAGCATCATCTATTAAGATCGCGCCTTTTTCGGCGCTTCCTGTAATTTTGGCGGCCAGCAAATCAGATTACAGAATAGAGCAGGGTGAGATGTGTGTGCGACGTCATGACTGGGATGTGTATGGTTGCGATTGGCTGGAAAAATCACATGACCTCGTTTTACATAGAACAGCGTTTCCTGTTTCAGCCTCAGTGTGTCTCAGCTTCTCATAGGGATAGACCTGCGCTCTGCCTGTGGCCAAACAGCTCAGCGAAATTAGCTATTTCTGCACAGAGAAACCTCTACTATTAGCTGTGATCCTTCCAATTGTTAGATTAGAGATTTGAAGATTTTATGTATTTTAGCTAGAGAATTTTTAAGAGCATCTCCCGCTTTAAATTCACGGGGGGTGGAGCTGGGGGGGGTGGGGGGGCCCGCGGGCGAACACAGCCAAGCTCTATCTATAAAGAACACTGGTTTAAAGTTCACCAAGACTTAGCGTAGACATTGTAGTGGAATATCTTTATTTTTAACAGTTGCTATTGAAATATTTTCCTGGATATTGGGCGCCTGAACTTATATTGGATACCCCATCATTTTCTAGTAACTGCAGGGTCTCTTTGGTTAGCTGCAAAACTCCACTTTTATTATCAGTATACATTTCAATGGGTGTTCATTTTAAAATTTACCCATTACACCTGTGACTGTTGATATATCCACCTTGCAGTTAAATTACAATACAGCAATCTTGTAGGTCCGGCACAGGTTGTTTGTTGCCAAAAATACCGTGTATCGTACCAAAACATCACATTACGTGTTTTTTGACTTTTGCGCACCCAGAAATTGTTCATTGATGCAGCATCCAGGGTAAATCTTAAAACAGCAATTCTATATTCACCACAGGTGAAGTGATAGGTGGCAAAAATACCGTTTATTATACCAAAACATAACAGTTACGTGTTTTTTGACTTTTGCGCACCCAGCATTGTTCATTGATGCAGCATCTACGTAAATCTTAAAACAGCAATTCTATATTCACCACAGGTGAATTGAAAGGTGAAAAAAAAAAAGTTTTTTTTACCAAAACATTAAAGTTACGTGTTTTTTTGACTTTTGCCGCACCACATTGTTCTTTTGACGCAGCATCTACGTAAATCTTAAAACGCAATTTTTATATTCACCACAGGTGAAATGAAAGGTGTAAAAAATACCGTTTATTATAACAAAACATAACAGTTACGTGTTTTTTTGACTTTTGCACACCCAGCATTGTTCATTGACGCAGCATCTACGTAAATCTTAAACAGCAATTCTATATTCACCACAGGTGAATATGAAAGGTGCAAAAAATATCGTTTATTAAACCAAAACATAACAGTTACGTGTTTTTTTAACTTTTGCGCACACAGCTTTGTTCATTGACGCAGCATCTACGTAAATTTTAAAAAACAGCAATTCTATATTAAACCACAGGTGAATTGAAAGGTGCAAAAAATATCGTTTATTATACCAAAACATAACAGTTACGTGTTTTTTGACTTTTGCGCACCCAGCATGTTCATTGACGCAGCATCTACGTAAATCTTAAAACAGCAATTCTATATTCACCACAGTGAATTGAAAGTTGCAAAAAATACCGTTTATTATACAAAACATAACAGTTACGTGTTTTTGACTCTTGCGCACCCAGAAATTGTTCATTGACCCGCAGCATCTACGTAAATCTTAAAACAGCAAATTCTATATTCACCACAGGTGAATTGAAAGTTGCAAAAAATACCGTTTATTAAAAAAAAAAATAAAACATAAACGTGTTTTTTGACTTTTGCACACCCAGCATTGTTCATTGACGCAGGATCTACGTAAATCTTAAAACAGCAATTCTATATTCACCACAGGTGAATTGAAAGGTGCAAAAAATATCGTTTATTAAAATCAAAACTTAACAGTTACGTGTTTTTTGACTTTTGCGCACCCAGCATTGTTCATTGACGCAGCATCTACGTAAATCTTAAAACAGCAATTCTATATTCACCACAGAAGAATTGAAAGGTGCAAAATATACCGTTTAATTATACCAAAACATAACAGTTACATTTTTTTGACTCTTGCGCACCCAGCATTGTTCATTGACGCAGCATCTACGTAAATCTTAAAACATCAATTCTATATTCACCACAGGTAAATTTGGGAAAGGTGCAAAAAATATCGTTTATTAAACCAAAACAAAAACAGTTACGTGTTTTTTGACTCTTGCCATCCAGCATTGTTCATTGACGCAGCATTTACGTAAATCTTAAAACAGAAAATTCTATATTCCCACGGGTGAATTGAAATGTGCAAAACCTACCCTTTATTATACCAAAACTTAACAATTACGTGTTTTTTGACTTTTGCGCACCCAGCATTGTTCATTGGGACGCAGCATCTACGTAAATCTTAAAACAAGCCATTCTATATCACCACAGGTGAATTGAAAGGTGCAAAAAAACTGTTTATTATACCAAAACATAACAGTTACGTGTTTTTGACTTTGCGCACCCTAGCATGTTCATTGACCCCAGCATTTTACGTAAATCTTAAAACAGAAATTTTCTATATTCACCACAGGGGGGAATTGAAAGGTGCAAAAAAATACCATTTATTAACCAAAACATAAAAATATACGTGTTTTTTGGATTTTTTTGCCCAGTCCAGATCTGTTGATAGACAACCATTGCAGTTTAAATTTGAAACCAAGCAATTTTGTGTTTTGGATTAGGGGATTTGAGAAGGGCTGTGATTTGCCGTCTTTTAATAAGAGACTTTCCAAAACTATTCCATACCGTCTCAAATTTTTATATTTCTGAAGAGGGTGCGAAGAGCCGGGGGTAAGCGCGCCAAGAGGGGGGTAGCGCGTGGAGGGAGAGGTACGAGAGAAGGGGGCTCCTTCCAGTGCTGGCGACAACATGCAGTTGCAGGACCGTCAGGCCTGTCATCGCTGGGTCAGGGCCCGTGAATCTAAGTAACCCGAACATCGTCGCCAATCTGTCCTTCAGTGGTTAAGCAAACCTGCATCTAGCAGTCTTACCTCCTCGTCCCCCGCAGTCACGGCCACAAAATTGCGTCTCAGCATCATCAGCATCCGTCCAACATGAAGCACCCAATTGTCAACTTCGGTACCCACCACTTGTGGATAATCCATTGTCTGAAGACCTCTTTGATGACAAAATGCCGGTTGGGGTCAGAGGCATTTTTTTTAAAAGATAAGAGGATGATTTAGTCGCTCTGACGCCCAGTTACTGATGCCATCAGAGGAGGTGAAAGGAAGCCGGTCAATCGGCAAAAATCCCGGGCGGTCGGAAAACGCCTTGCAGTGCCCCTTCCCTTGTAGCCCGCAGCTTCTGGATGCAGAAAGTCAGGACGACCAAGTCACCTGTGTTTGATGATAAATGATGACGACATTGCGGACCCCATCCTGTCCTTTTCGCAGAATTTGCTTGCGAGCGCTTCAATCATTTGGACGAGGGGGGAAGACGATGGGTAGTGTCAATACGGGTCCCGCCACAAAAAGGGAGAGGGTGGTCGCAGAAGTCTGCTGATATGATTCCGCCAGCCACGGTCAACGAAAAACCCCGCTCCTCACTTATCGCCATCAAAAGGTCCAGGACCTCTCAAGCCTGGGCCTTCGTTGAGCAAGCCTCTGATTCACCCAGCGATGTCATATGCCGCCTTTGCTGTAAAGGGCATAAGTAGATGCAGGAACCTTAAGTGGTTAACCACCACCAAAACATGTCTAGTTCACATGCAGCGAATGCATGAGTTGGAAATGGGGGGGAACACTTGGCCAAAAAAAGGCCAGACCGACGCCGGTCCTCCAACCACTATCACACCCTCTGCCCTCCGCCTCCTCCCCCCTCTCCCGCCACCACCAAGCGTTCCCTCACTGCCCATGTCTCTCAGATCATGATCAAGGAATCAGCCTCCGCTTCAGCCTCCACCGTCGCCCCAGTACCACCAGCACCACTAGAGACCCATCCTAACCCCTTCTCCTTCTCCGCCAGTTTTGACGATCTGCACGCCGTACAGCGGCCAAGTCTAGCAGCCAGCTTTCTTTTCTTCCAGGTTTTAGGAGCAGAAGAAACACTTTAACCCAAACCCACCCCCAAAGCCAAAAGCCCTGAATGTCGGCATTGCCAGGCTTTTTGGCCTTGGAAATGTTGCCTTTCCGTCTGGTGGACACAGATGGGTTCCCCCCATGTCCATGGCCCTCGGCCTGCCCCCAAATACCAGATGCCGAGCGGGCATTTCTTTTTGCCAGAAAACCGTCCCTGCCCTGGCCAGCCACATGTCAACTAAAATTTCAAGCGCGTTGTCTGCATCTGTGTCCGGAAAAGTCCATCTCAACCCCGGGACACATGGACTAGTAAGCAACGGCCAAGGCCACTATACTTTTGTGACAGCTAACGGGGAGCTGGGTGGATGACTCGGGGGGGTGACGGTGGCTCTCAGTGGGCCGGCACGCCTTTTTCAAAACCGCAGGGATGGTGCAGGGCTCTTTCCCCCAAGGTCCTCTGGGGGCATCACGTGCCCAGAGACACCAGGCCGTGTTGAAATTAATCTGCCTTGGAGACCGTCCACACACAGGTCAGGAGCTGTGGACGGCTCTCCGCAACGAGACCGAGCGCTTGGCTGGGTGCCAAGAACCTTGGTGCCAGGCAAAGGTGGTGTGCATAACGGGCGAAATCTGCCTGGCCGCCCTTAAGATCGGTAGGCTGGACCCAACATCCCTTGCCTAGCACATGTCATGAACCTTGTCGTCCAGAAATTTCTAAAGAGCTACCCGGGTCTGGACTGGCCTGCTGAAGAAGGCTCGAGGTCTGAGTTTGCACTTACCGCCGTTCGAACCCTACTTTCGTCCCGCCGGGCTGCGCTGCAGCGTCACTCGGCCTCCCCGTCAACCGCTCATTGTTGACTGGGCAACACGCTGGAATTCCCCCTCCACATGCTCCAGCGATTGTGGCAGCAGCACAATGCCATTACGCAGTACGAAGTGAAAACATGGCCTGACAAGCAGCGGTGCGGACCTCGGGGTGTTGAACCACCGAGAGTGGAGGCAGGTGAAGGAGCTCTGCACCCCTCCTTGCCAGTTTTGAAGAACCCCCCAAAATGGTCAGTGCAGACAATGCCCTTGTCAGAATGAGCATTGTGGTGATCTTAGTTCTGGAACGATCGTTTGGAAAACTCTGAAAAAAAACAGGTCCCGCCAGCGACGAGGAGGAGACGACACAGATGCGGACACGGAGCCCTTTCTCTCCGTCAAATCCACAAGGCCCGACAGTTTTTTTCAACAACATTTCATCGGTCTCCATTAGGCAGTGGTTCGGGGTCCAGAGCTAGTGCAAAGGTGGGCATCAGCTCTCAGGGTGCCCTCATCTCAGGGAAAGTCAGGGCTGGGGTTGAAGCTGTGCCGGGGGCGGGGGGTGGAGGAGGGGGAGGAGGTATTCCTAGACACCGATGTTTTTCCGACGTCCCTGCCTTGGAAAGAGGTTGGCCCCGAAATTTGAGGCGGAGGAGGAAGATGAGGAAAAAATCAGTTTTGCTAGTTTCCCCTCGAACCCAGAGGCTTGGGAAATCAAGGCTCCATCTCTCACATGAGTGCTTGGATGCTCCCTTTCCTCCAACATGATCCTCGCATTTAAAGGGCCCTCAAAATTAAACAACGTTTTTCTGGGTGGCCACCCTCCTGAATCCCCGGTACAAAAAAAAACTCAGCACTTTCCTTCCACCAACCAAATAGAGAGTAAAATGCGGAAATGGAGACCTTGCTGATTTTATCAACTGGAGACATCGTTGCGTCTGTTTCACGTTCCCCAAATGTCACGGTTGGAAAAAACATCAGCGACGTGACAGCAGTAGATTGCCAAGTAGGCGTAGCGGCAGCCCGCCAGGCAAAGGTGGCGGAAGCCTAAGGGTTGACCTCCCGGCAATCTTTGTTTACCACCTCACCCAACGCATGCAATGCAGGGCACACATCCAACACACAGAGATCAGCTTAAGATCATGGTGCACGACTATCTGCGTTTTCAACACCCCATTTTTTGCATGTGTTCCGGACCCAATAGACCTTCTGGGTATCCAAAAATGGACGAAAAGGCCCGAGCTGGCTCGTCACGCCATAAGGTGTTGTCCTGCCCAGCAGCCAGCGTCATATCTGAACGGATTCTTCAAACACAGCTGGAGGTGTCCCCCCTTTTCAGACAAACGCATCCGGCTTTCCACAGAATAATGGGGGATCGTTTGACTTTCATCAAGAATGAATCAGGCATGGATCCTCTGATGATGTTGTGGCCCCCCAATTGGCCGAGGTCACCGATTAGTTGCCGGTCTACTTCACATTCCTTTTCAAACAGAAATGGTCCTCTTGAAATCTTTTTTTTAATATGATCATTTCTTACTGCAATTTTTATTTTCTTTTCCTCTTTTATTCTCTTTTGCTGTGAGAAGACTGTAAAAAACAGCAAGGTTTCATGACAACACCGTATTCCATTTACTCACTTTAAACTTAAGAAGTTTTTCGCATTGTCAATGGTTTTGAGGTCAATGTTGCTGTAGATATCAGCTATAATTATGGTCCTTTTGGAACAAAATGTGGCTTCTAAGTGGCATTTCTCCCTCACAATTTTTAATATGGCTGAGAAGTCATATTTATAAATTTTTTGGGGTCAGTTAGCTGTGAGATACAGCAATAATCATGGCCTTTGGAACAGAAATTGTGGCTTCTAAGTGGGATTTCTCCCCACAATTTTTAACAGTGGCTGAGAAGTCCATTTTTTAATAATTTTTTTGGGTCATCTGCTTTGAAATGCAGCAATACTACAGGTCCTATTATAAAAAAAATGTTGTTTTCTAACGACATTTTTTTTCTTCACAATTGACCAAAGTGGCTCAAGGGTCATCTTTGAATTTTTGGGGGTATTTTGCTGTGGACATGCAGCTATACTACAGGTCCTATTTTAAAAAATGTTTTTCTAACAGACATTTGTTCTTCACAATTGTCCAAAGTGGGCTCAAGGTCATGCTTTTGAATTTTTTGGGGGCATTTTGCTGTGACATGCAGCTATACTACAGGTCCTATTCTATAAAAATTTTTTGTTTCTAACAGACATTTGTTCTTCACAATTGTTAAGAGTGGCTCAAGGGTGATGGTGCTTCCAAAACAGGAATAGGTTAGGACACTGTTAATGGACACATATTGCAAAATGACTTGTTTTTTTTTCAAGATCTTTAAACATAGCTATCAATCCCTGTATTGAGACAACCCATTTTAATACAATGAAAAAAAAAAGAAACAAAGACATGGTGGGATTCCATCCTATTTTAAAAATGTGTTTTCTAGAATTAAACTACAAAAACTTGGCATGTTACAAAATACTGGTAAAAAATTCCCCTGAATTGTTACAAGGGAGGTACAGGAAACTTGACCAGATGTAGGTTATTCAAAAGGCATGGAGTATGGAGCATGGACAGAGAACAAAGTATAAAAAACAATTTCCTCCAGCACGTTGAGTAAAATGAGAAAAAGAATGCCAAGCAAAAGGGCACCTGGGTGTAACAGGAGCGTTAACCACCAGTATTTCCAAGTGAAGCTCAATTGGGTCCGCATTCATACGGAGGGGCAAGCGCTACCCAGGTCTTGACGGTGTACTGAGGAAGGCTCGAGTTCTCACACTTCCGCTTCCGCAAATCTGCTTCAGCAACGACAGTTTTTTTGCTGCGTCATCAGGGCATTTTAACCTGCGTGTTAATAGATTGACGGACGCCAGCCTGGGCTCTCACCGCCCCCCACTGTAAAATCCGGCCCTGGGTCATTTCTGTGGCACAGGACATTTTCTAGTCAATGTCCAGTTCAACTAAAATGGGGGTTGAAAGACTCCTTTTTCCGGCAAATTTGTAATCTGGGGGTCAGACAGGTTTAAAAGGTCATACGTGGCCCAGGACAGGGACAGTATATGTCCAGTTCAACTAAAAGGTGGTTGAAAGAAATCCTTTTTCTGGCACTTTTTTAAACTGTGGGGTCAGACAGGTTTAATGGTCATTCTGCAGTACAGGACAGATATAGTTAGTGTCCAGTTCAACTTAAATGGTGGTTTATAGACTCCTTTTTTCGGCACGTTTTTTTAAATCTTTTTAAATCTGGGGGTCATCCAGGTTTGGGGCTCATGCTGCGTTCCAGGACAGGGATATTTCAATGTCCAGTTCAAAATAACAAAGATGGTTTCAAATCATACTGCCTTCTGGCACTTTTTAATTTGTGGGTGATGCAGGTTTAAGGGTCATGCTGTGGTACAAGACAGGGATAGTGAATGGTCTGTGACTTTTATAACCTAAGTGTGTTGCCTAAGATGTAGCACGTAAAACCATTTGACTGTTGTGGATGTTAATTTCAGCTTCTCCAGCCTTGTTTGGTTGTAATAATGAAGGTGTTGTTGCTCTCCCATAGACTTTTAATGGTAAAACGCTCATAATCGATTTCTCACTATCGAAAAAACCTTATCGATAGCGGCCAACTATCGACTATCGCTCGATCTCGATAGCCAACGCAATCGCTCAACACTAGTAACTAACAACAACATTCAAATCTCCTGCTAACTCGGTAGAAAGAATAAAACAAAAAATGGCAAAATTTATCTTGTGAAACAGACATGTCTGCTCTCTGCTACAAGTTGTCATTTTTCTTCTTCTACTGAGGTAGCTGGTGATTTAAATGTTGAGGCAGCTGATCAGAAAAGTGGTGTTACATTTTGGTCTGTACTCTGAATATAGGTGATTAGTGTAAGTAGCCAGTTACCCGCTCCTTACTATTGTCGCATTTTCCCTGCATTCTAATGCTCTGGTCACTGCCACCTTCCTCTAAGTTTTCTTAAAAACCAGTGCTGCCCTCCTTGATATATAGATGGATATTAGAGTAATATAAATGGGCTGGGACAATGGATGGTCCCCAAGAAGAGTTCCTGGAGCACATGTCCCTTGTATCTCTCATATAATTAGCCAATAGTCAATATGCATAGGTTTAAAATTATTTGCAAATGTATAGCATGGAGAAATGGACTAGATATGAGTGATAATTTAAAGAGGCTTCGCTGTACATTCATTGACCCCTCAGGAAAACATACACTTGTGGCTAAATACATGGGGATTTCTCACCAGAGGTAGCAGTTGCTACCAGGCTCTGGAGTCTCAGAGGATCACAAAGCTGCTCTGTCATATAACAGTATTATAAATGGCACATAGAAGGTGGTAGATTTATATACATATATATACACGCACCTTTATATATTATTTGTAGCTACATTTAAATTGGATTAGTCATTCCATATTCTTTTATTATCCAAATCCTTTGTATTCTTTGAATATTAGATATACAGTTGTGTCCTTACATGTGTTTGCTTTCTTTTGGTACTCTGTGGGGTAACAAGACATGATACTCTGGTTTTGTTTTTATATGTTTAAAGTTTATTCATTGATTCTTTGTCAGTAAAATATGTGATTTAGTCATAAGATGTGCTACCTACAGTAGTATGCATGTCTATTCTTTTTTTAAATTGTACATTCCTACTCCAGCAACATATATCCCAGGCATATATATATTCTTTATGCCATAGCTGACGACCCATATGATGAGTGCTGCATGCTATTAAACAGGTAATTCATTGTGATCCTAAAACACAATGGGGCAGATTTATCAATAGTGTCTTACTTTTAGAGAGTGTAAAGTTAGACTAGACAGTTTTATAATGCGCCACATTTATCATAGTGTTGATAAATGTGGTGCAGGTTAAGAAAATGTTTAACTCTGTACCACAATTAAGTTGTCTTACTTTCACACCAGAAACGCCGACAAAATCTGGGCGCATTTTTGGTTGCACTTAAGCCACGCCCCTTTCCCGCTGAACCACACCCTTTTTACGAGACCACACCCCCTTTGTCAGACGAGGCGCAGAAGCGTCTGAAACTGTCTAAAACACATGGTAAATGTGGCGAAAAGCTGGTTTCTGGTGCAAATGGAGCCAGAATTCTGGCGCAACTGCGTTTATTAATCTGCCCCAATGTTTTTTCGGTATTCAAAGGCAGAAACTGTTGCTTCTTTGTTCTAATGATTAAAAAATACTTCTATTTTAATGGCATAATGACTTATTATGTTTTCCTTTGACACAGAATCAGTGCATACATCTGTATACATATAAGAAGAAAAGAAAGTACAAATTGTTTATAGCAAAATAATTAAAAAAGGTAGCAAAAAAAAAAAAGATGAAATTACAGTCCTTTTTTGGTTTTTTCATTTTTATAAATTAATCTTCCTGAATAAATACTGTTAAACCTCATAGCAGAAAACATGCTAAGTTTTTAGGTCTGCTAGCCTAAAAGATATGGTAATGGTAATATAATTCAAGAATGCACACAGCAAAATCCATTCCTGACTTTTTTGATTCCCCACATAAACCATAGCTTTTAGGAATAAATAAAACCGGAGTTTTTAAACATACCCAGGGCCAGAATTGTATTTTTTGTTTTGTTTCACTCCCCAAAACATTGGAATAAAAAATGTTCATGTATGTACTGTACCCTAAAACGGTATCAGCAAATCTATTCTCCACCCTGCAGAAACAAGCACTCACACAAGTCCATAGACAGAAAAAATAAAGGTTATTTGTCACATGAAATTGTGATGCAAACTTGCTTTACAGAGACACTTTACCCACGAAAAATTTTTTTAAACAAAACAAAATTTGTACTATAAAAACACTGGAAACCTTACTAAAATATTAAAACGTCACTAAAGTTTTTGCCAGGTTCACGCCGCAGTCCCTGCTATGGACCGTCAGCGTCCCGCGTCTCCGTGCCCCCGGCCGCTGCTGCACATCCTCTGTGTCCCGGGCTCTTTTGAAACACACCGTCACCCCCCCTTCCAGTCCTGTAGCCTACCTGCTGGCAGGTCTGAATCACCATCTTTGCTTTCTCCAGTTCCCTGCCGCCCCTTGCCAAAGTCCTACCCTAGGGGCGGCACTTTACTTAAGGAACTTCCTACCCTTTGCCCATCAGTTTTTTTTTGTTGTGTTTGCCATACATAGACTTGCCCCCTTGACTGCTGTTTCTGCTGCTTATTGTCGTTTATCTGTTCTTGCTGAAAAATTTCCCCGCGCACCAGTTTGCCAAATACCGTGGATCCTGTTTGCCATACCTATCAGCTACACCTGTACTTTTTTTTTTACTTTAACGGCTACACCTCGGTGCCAGGTCCCGTTTCCCCGTTCCAGACCGGTTACCCTACCTCACTTTTGGCTGCCCACTGCGTGTGGGGTTTTCCATCTGTCCCCAGTGGGCCCCAAAGGACCCCCCCCCCTACTCAGATTTTTTTCCCCATCCCCGGGGTTTGGGAAAACGTTTTCATTTGGTAGCAGATTGACTTTAGGCACAAAAAGGGCTGTCTGAGTTAAACACTTTCTTGATGGACCTGTTGGAAGAGGGGATTTTGTTAATAACGGGGGGATCTTTGGGTAAAGCAAAAAGACAAATTGACAGATTAATCCCATGATACACGCAGAGGAACTTTTTTCACAACTTTTTTTTAAAGCCTTTTTTTAAAGGCTTTGGCTGTTGGGTCTAGGGGGCCCGCCCAAAAAACAGCCATAACATCATGGGCCCCCAAACTGAACCCCGGGGTACATTTATATTAAAACAAAAAAAAATTTTTTTTTTTAAAAGTTTAAAAAGGGAAAAATTTTTCAAACTGAAAAAATTTAAAATAAACTTTATCATTTCTGGGTTTTAGATTTTCCCCCCCCACAAAAAATAGCTTTTGCCCCCCTATTTAAATTTTTTAAAAACCCCCGACCCCAGTAAATTTTTTCCCCGTTTTCCCCCTTTAATTTTTTTTGGAAAGCCCTTTAAATTTTTGAAGTTTTCCCTTTTGGGGCCCCTAATTTTTGGAGCAAACCAAAACCCCAAAAAAGGAAAAAATTCCCAACCAAAAATTGGAAAAGTTTGGAAAGAAATTTTAAATTTTTGCAACAAAAAAAACTTTCCAAGGGGTTTTTTTTGGGCCCCACATTCAACGGGTCAGAGGGAAAAAAGTTTTTGGGGAAAACCCAAAACCAAGAATGAATTTAAAAAAAAAAAGAAAAGTCCTTTTTGTAAATTTTTTCCCTTTCCCTTGGGTTCCCCACAAAATTTGATCCTGATTTTTTGCTGCATCCCAAAAAAACCAACATTGGGGGCAAATGGGCCCTTTGAAACATTTTTCCCCTAAACCCCCCAAAACCCCCTTTTTTTTTAAAATTGGGCCCATAAACCCAGCAAAAATTTTTAAAATTATTCAAATTTTTATTTTGGGACAAAATTTAATTTTTTTTTTATCTCACACCCGTTTTTATCTGGGACAATATGAAAAAAAAAAAATCTCACTTTCCTATATAAGATATATTGAAGTCAGATAAAAAATTTTTGGGGATATAAAATTGGTAAAGTTTTTTTTTGTAGTTTTCCTTTTAAGAAAAAATTTATTTGGGTCCTTTCCCCTTTTTGGGCCCTTTTCATCCTTTCCCATACCTTTCACTGCAAAAGGGGTTTTTTATTGGAATTTTTTGGGAAGGAAAAACCTGGAAAAATCATATTTGGAATTTTTCCCTCAAAAGAATCAATTTTTTCTGTTCCCGGGAAAAGGGAATAACTTTTTTTGGGTTTGGACAGATTTAGAGGCCCCCCAAAAATTTAAATTTTGTGCAAAGGGTTTAGTTTTTTTTCTAATCCCCGTAAAAATAATATCAAAAGGGACGGGTATAAAGAAAGTCCAAAAAAAACTCAGTGGGGTAAAGGGGAAAATTGATGCAACTCTTGACTTTTCTATTTTTAATCAAAAAGTCCCCCCCAAAAGTTTGCCTGAGGAGATAGAGGCTGTGAAAAAATATCAATGGAAATATGCATTAAATTTACAAATTTTTTTTTTTTTTAGTAAAACATTTTTGGAATACATGCATTTAAAAAAAAAATTGTGGTTTCCCCCTCCCCTTAAAAAAATTTAAAAACCCCCAACTGGGGACTGAAATAACTTTAAAACTGTTCCCAAAAAAAAAATTTTAAAATTTTAAATTTAAAGAAAAACGGGAAAGGGGGTTTTTAAAAGTGCCCCATACGGGGTCCCCCTATAACATAACATACAGTATATTATTTCATTATGACTATATTTCTTTGTATTCTTAAAATCAAATAAAAATTATTTTTTTTAAAAAAAAAAAAAAGAAAATCAACCCCAAAAAAAAATCCCGAATTTTCATTTTAACTTTGGTTTTAACCCAAAAAAAAAAAAAAAATAAAAAAAGAAAAAAAAAATTTATGGTTGGTTCCCCCCCCTTTTAAAATTTTGGGAAAAAATTAGACCATTTTTAAAATTTAAAGGGGGTTTTTTTTTTTGTAAAATTTAAAAAACAAGGTTTTCCCCCTTCCAAAAATTTTAATTTAGTAAAAACTTGGGCCCCTTTAATTTTGACAAAAGGGAATTTCTTTTTGCTGCCCCGGTATCAAATTTTGGTACTAAAAATTCAACATGGACCTCAACAAAGGGAAACCCAAAGGGGAAACTTTGAGAAAGGGGGTTTTTCCCCCAAAAATTTGGAAAAAAAAAACAAAAAAAACAAACATGTTAAAAAGGGAAAAGCTATAAGAAAAATCTTGAAACAACTTGAAGATTAAAGTTACAAAAAGTACACATATTAGTCCCCGAAAATTTTAAAAGGGCCCCCTGGCCCCTGTAGCCCAAAACCCCTTGGGGGATGCCCGGGAAAAAAAAAAAAACCCGATAGAAAATTGAAGAGACCGAATTTAAAAGGAAAGGGAAACAAAAAACAGCGCCGTTTTTTAGGTTTTTTGTTTGGGCCCCAGGTCCGGGGGGAAGAAATTTTTTTTCCCCCCTCCCCCCCTTTAAAATAATGTGTTTCCCCCAAAAACCCACCCCCGTGCAAACACCCTCAATCAAATATAAAAAAAGCTTTTTTAACACAATGGGGGGTACGTAAAAAAACTACTAAATAATAGTCCCTAAAAGTTTTTCCAAAAAACACCCGCTACTCAAAACCCCGAATTCCCCGGGCCCAATAGTAAAAAAAAAGGGCCCCATAAGAATTTACAAAAATCACCACTACAAAATTTACCAAATTTTCCCCCAAACCCCGGGGCCCTGTAAACACCAACCCCATAGTGACTGAATAAAATACAATACCCAAATTTCTGAATAAAACCATTATACTACAACCCTTTTAATTTTCTGACATACAGTGACCCGCAGTGGGAATACCAGTTTTACAGATCCCCTGCAAAACAATTTTAAAGGGGTTTTCAGTAAAAATTTTTAAACCAGGGAAATCACAGGAAAAACGTCCCCCTGAAGAGTTTTTTCTCCTTCTCTTTTTCTTCTCCTGGGGACATATGGAGGGGGGCCACAGCAAAATTTTGTAAACTATTGTAAAAAATTTTTGTTTTTTTTTTAAAAATTTTTTGAATTTGGGGGGTTGATGAAAAAATGTTGGGGGAAACCCAAAAACCACGGGCGTGTTTAAATTTTTTAAAAGAAAGGGGGGGGTTTCCTTTAAAATGCCCCCCAAACCCGGCCCAAGCGTATGAAAAAAAAACTAAGGCCCAAAATTTAAAATTTAAAAAATTTTAACCCAAAAGTTTTTTTTCCGAATTTTTTTTTATCTAGTTTTTGGGGGCCCTTTTGAAGAAAAAAAATTTTTATACTTAAAGAATAAAAATTTTTAAGGGAAATTTTGTTTGGGAAAACAAATACAGATTTTATAGTTTTATTCTTTTTTTTTCCTTTAAAAAAAGGATTAAAAACCCTTTTAGGTTTAAACAAGAACTTGTTTAAACTGTAGCAGAATTTTTGCCATTGCTTACACAGCCTTTAATTTTTTGCCTATGGCTAAACAGGGAAAAAATTTTTTTTCTGTAAATTTTCCTTACAAGCTGCCCGGAAATTTCCCCAAGGAAAAAAAAAAGTTTTCTTGGCTTTTCCTCTGATGCGTTTTTTTTTAGATAACCCTTTAAAACAGAGGAAAACAATTTCAGTTTCTAAAAAGTTTTATTTAAAATTTTCCCCGTATATATAAATTTTTTTTTGTAAAAGCAAAATATAGAGCATGATTGGGTACCCAACGAGCAAAAAAATAAAAAAATTCCCCTTTAAAATAAGGTTTAACAAAATGTTTTTTTGAAAAAATGAGGGGGCCCTTTAAACAATTTTTTTAATTTCCCCTCCCCAATGGGAAAATTGGGGTTACGCTTTTTTGAAAAACCCCATCAGTCCAAAACCCGTTTTTTCCTTATGGTTAATACTGGGGAAAGGACACATGGGGGGGCCCAAATTTCCATTTTTTTTTTTTTTTGCAAGAAGGCATATGTTTTTCTTTTTTTTAGGAAAAATAGCCTTTTTGGCCCGGGCTGGGGAACCCCTAGCTATTGTAAATTTTAAATGCAGGGTAGAAAAGGTTTTTTTCCCCTAATACTGGGTGACCCTTCCCCTATTGGCCTACCAAAATTTAATATATTAGCATGAAGAGCCCGTTTCAGGGAAAGGGGTTTTAGAAAATAAATGATCTTTTATAACAAAAGCCCTTTCGTGGGGTTTTTTTAAAAAAATTTTTTTAAAAATAAAATTTAAAAAATTAGTGGGAAAAAAGGTTTTTTTTAAAACCTGTAATTTAAAAGGGGCAATGATAAGTTTTTTTTCACAAAATAGGAAAACCCCTAGTTATAAATTTTTATTTTGCTTTTTTTCCCCCAAAGAAGTCAGTAACCCTAAAACCCAAAGGGGGCCCATAAAGGGATTCCCCTTTTAAAAATCCAAGAGAAGGGTCTTTCCTTTTAATGGGTACATAATTAAAAATTTTTGGGAATTTTAATTTTTTTTCCCTTTATAAGGGTGATTTTTTAAATTTTACCAAAACAAGATTAAAAAAAAAAAAAAATAATTTTTGGGAAAGGGAAAACAAGTACAGCAAAATAAAGTAATCAAAGCAATTTTTTTTAAAAGCCCCTTTTTAAAAACCCAATTTTCCCTTCCCCTTTTAACCCCCCCTTTAAAGGGCCGTTCCCCCTTTGGGCGTCCCCGGCCCTTTCAGGGCGTTTTTTCTACACTCCCCAAAAGTGGGCCCTCCCCCCTGCAGGGCATCGGAGGTTTTTTTTTGGCGCCCCGGGGCCCCATCACGCTGGATCGGGGCCCCGTAACTAAAAAAGCCCCCCCATCCCAGCGCAAACTCCCGCGAGCACGGGGAAGGGGGGGCAAACCCCCTCCCCCCGGTGCTTTTTAAAACCCTTTTATTGCCACGGGTTTGGTTTACCCCCGCAATCAAAAGGTTTTTCCCCGCTTTTTGTCCCCGGGGGATCGGGGTACCCCTGACCCCCAGAGCCCGGGGGAAAAAGGGTTTGGGCCCCAAATCCCCCCGGGCCCGGCGACCCAGAGTAGCTTTCCCGGGGGCCCTTTTTTTCCCCTTTTAAAAAGGGCCAAAAAAAAAACTGGCCAAAAAAAAAAAAATCCCCCCCCAGAAAACATTTTGCAAAAAAAAAGTAAAAAAAAAAAAGAAAAAAAAGGGAGTAACAAAGTTTTTTTTTCCCCTTCATGGGGTTTTTCCCCCCAAAAAAAAAAAAAAACCAAAAAAAGTTTTAAAAAAAAAAACAAATAAATAAATAAAAAAATTTAAAAAAAAAAATATTTTTTTAAAACAAAAAAAAAATTTTGTAAAAACCCCTTAAAACACACAAAAAAAACACCATATTGTTCCACAACCCCGGGAAAAAAACCGTAGAAAATTTTAAACTAACAAGTTTTTTAATGGGGAAATGGGGGGTGTTTTAAAAAAAAGAAAAAAAAAAAAAAAAAAAATTAGTAACACAGTTTTCCCCCCTTTTTATGGGTTAAAAAAAAAAAAAAAAACATAAAAAAGTATATAACAAGAACAAGAATAAAAAAAAAAATAAAATTAAAAAAATTTAAAAATTAAAAAAAAAATAAAATTTTGGGTACTAACCCCACAAAAAAAAAAACTACACATATCAGGTAACCACACAACCGTGGAAAAAACCTGTTTTTTAAATTTAAACCTTTAAAAAGTTTTTTTTAAAAGGGGTTTTTTTCCAAAAAAAAAGGGTTTGCCTTTTTTTTTGTTTAAAAAAATCTTGGGAAAAAAAAGTCACTTTTTTCAAAATATGTCCCCTTTAACTTGGGCCCCTTAAACCCATTTTCCTTTAAAAATTCCCCTTTTTTTTATGGGCCCGCATCACTCCTCAGGGCCCCTTAAAATTAACAAACCTGGGCCCAAACCCCCTTTATACGCGCCCCGCACTGGTTTTGGCCCCATAGCCTTTAAAAGAACCCCCGGGGTTCCCCACTGCAAAAAACCCCAGTAAGAAAGGGGGGAGTTAAAAACCCCCCTGGAAATTTCCCAAAAATTTTAAACCCAAAAAAAAGGAAGGGAAATAAGATGGAAATTCCCAAAGTTTTGTGGACAACCCCTTTTAAATGGGAAAAGTGAAAAAATGGGAAAAAAATAAAAAAAAAAAAAAAAAATTTTAAAAATTTAAAAAAAAACCCGCAATTATTTATAAATTAACTTAAACTATTCCCCCATAATGTACAACTTGTCTCAAATAAAACAAGGCCTCCTACAACTGTGTCATTGAAAAAATAAAAAGGTTACTGTTGAAACTCAAGGAGGCAAAAACTAAAAAAATGTTCTGGTCATTAACTACTTTTCAGGCATTCGGCTTAAGGGGTGCATGACCACCTATTTTTGTGGTCAGTGATAATACAGCTGAGACAAAACTAAACATGACAGATAATCATGATATCAAGGTACAAAATGTTATCTAAACTTTTTTTAATGCCTTTGAATGGCTTTTATTTACAGATTAGAAAAGATAGCGCACAAATTCATGATATCATGATCAAGATGAACTCTGCTACATACAGCTGGTTGCAAAAGTATTCACACTCCTTGAACTGTTCCTCATTTTTGAATGTTACAACCACAAACTTAATTGTATTTTATTGATCTTTTATGTGATAGAACAACACTAAGTAGCAAGTATTTGTGAAGTGTAAAGAAAATATGGGCTTTTCCAAGTTATTGCAAATTAAAAAAACGGAAAAGTGTTGTGGATATGTATTCAGCCCCCCAAGTCAATACTTTGGAGGACCACCTATGACAGTTTTAAGGCTGCAATGACAGTTATAAGGCTGCATGCACATAGCAAAGTAAAAATACAGGTCTGATTCTGAACATATAGACTATAGTTCAGATTTTCTATTGAGGTCTACGGGGAAGGTTTTACAGTCGGATTTTAAAGGTTTTTAAGTCTGAAATTTGTGTCAAAATCCAACTGTAAAACCATGCCATGTAGACAGACCCTAAGGCTAGGTTCACACGGTGTATTTGCAGGACGTAATTACGCCCCGCAATTACGCCGTGTGGCCGGGGGGCGGGGCAGGAGCGGGGGAGGGATCGGGGGGCCGGCACCTCGCCGGCCCATAAACATGCATTACCAGTGGCGCGTATACGCCGCTGATAATTCACATGTCACTTATCTCCCCCCTTGGCGTATTCGCCGAGCAGGGAGAGGAGACGTAATCCACAGTTCTCTATGAGAACTGTGGACTACCGTAATGACGTGGACGTATTCCAGCCGTAATTTGCGCACTCCGGTGAGTAATTACGGACTGAAATACGTCCAATTTTAAGCCGTGTGAACATAGCCTAAGAGCGACATGTATGAATCCTGGCATTGACAGGACAGTTCTAAATAGCTTTAACCTCTTCTCGAAATAGGACGTATGCATACGCCCTAGCGGGAAGTTACTTCCCGCAAATGGACGTATGCATATGTCCTGGCGATTGCGCGGGCTTCCGGGTGAGCCGCGCGCGATCGCAACATGCGGCCAGCGGTAATTTACCGCTGGCCGCCGGCCATATCACCCGCGGCCGGAGTGAGCTCCGGCCGCGGGTGATTAACGCTTCATTACCACAACCTGTCATGGTTGCGATAATAAAACCGCAGGCAGGAGGAGGGAGCTCCTCCTGCCTGCTTCCCGGCAGCTGCCGAACTGCAGTTCAGCAGCGATCTCATACACATAAAAATTAAATAAAAACACGTACACCGCCCTTTTCCCCTTTACAAACGGCAATCGCCCCAAAAAAGATCAAAAATAAATAAAGTACCCATATTTGCCGCGTGCGTAACGACCCACCCTATAAATCTGTCACATTAATTAACCCGTACGGTGAACGCAGTAAAAAACAAAAACAAAAAACAGTCACAGAATTGCAATTTTTGTACATACTGCAGAACATAAAATGGAATAAAAAGCGATCAAAAACTCATATAAACGGCAAAGTTGTACCAATTAAAACTTCAGTTCATCCCGCAAAAAAAAAGTCCTTACTCGTCTCTGTGTACGGAAAAATAAAAAAGTTATGGCTCTCAGAAGACAGCGATGCATAAATATTATTTAACACAATAAAAACACTTTTTTTTTTTTTTTAAAGTGCTTCAAAATTAAAAAAAACGATATAAATAGGGTATCACCGTAATCGTATCGCCTCAGAGAGTAAAGCTAACTGGTCATGGATACTGCACGGTGAGCGCTGTTAAAAATAAAAATAAAAAACCCTACTAGGATTGCAGTATTTTCTTCACCCTGCCTTCCAAAAACGGATTTAAAACTGATCAAAAAGTCTTCTCCCCCCCAAAATGATACCAATAAAAACGTCAACTCTTCCCGCAAAAAACAAGTCCCTACACAGCTCCGTACACAGAAAATTAAAAAAGTTATGGCTCTCAGACTATGGCGATGCAAAATCGTGTTTCCTTTTTGAATAAAAGTGTTTTTATTGTGGGAAAGCAGAAAAACATCAAAAATATACAAAGTGGGTATTACTGTAATTGTATCGACCTGCTGAGTAATACTAGTATGTCAGTTATACTGCACGGTGACCGCTGTTAAAAAATAAAAATAAAAAACACTACCAGGAATGCTGTATTTTGTTCAAAATGCCTCACAAAAACCTTAATAAAAAGTGATCCAAGCGTCATATGCCCCCCATAATGGTACTAATAAAAACGTCAACTCATCCCACAAAACATAAGCCCATAATCAGCTCCGTATACAGAAAACTGAAAACGTTATGGCTATCAGAACCGGACAACATAAAAACGCAATTTTTTATAGACCTATTTCTATTGTGTAAAAGTAATAAAATATAAAAAAAACTATATAAAATCTATATCATTGCAATTGTACCGAACACCATAGTAAAGATATCCTGTCATTTATATTTCACGGCGAACGCTGTAAAATTGAAGCCCAAAAAACAATGGCGGAATTGCGTTTTCCCCTCATTTTCATAGCCCAATGCAAAAAACAACAACTTTGGAACACCTGTGCACCCAAAATGTACAATACACCCCTAGATGAGATCTATGAGGCGTGCTGAATCCAAAATGGGTTGACTTCTGTAAGGTTTCACCTGTTATGGTACTTTGGGGGCTTTGGGGGCTTTGTGTGCTGCTGTTATTGTTATGTGTGTTTGTAAATGCGACATGGCCCCACCAAAATCTGCGTTCCAAAAGACAATTATCGCTCCCTCCCTTGTATCCCCTGCCATGCGCCCAAACAGCAGTTTACACCCACATGTAGGGTATTGCCGAACTTGGAAGAAATTGCGTAACAAGGTTTTGGGTGCTTTTTTACCAGGATGCCTTGTAAAAATTAAACATTTTCAGCTAAAATTGCAGATTATTGGAAAAAAAAATTTTTATTTCATTTTCACAGCCTAATGCTAAAAAATTTTGTGACACACCTGTGTGGTCGATATGCTCACTATACCCCTGGATATATTCCTTAAGGGGTGTAGTTTCCAATATGGGGTCTTTTTAGGGGAGTTTATTAAGTTTTAGCACCTTAGGGCGTCTGCAAACCTGAAATGGCCCCTAAATAAAATCGTAAGAAAATGAGACCCCAGAGTCCAGTAGGTGCTCCTCCTATTCTGGGGCTTGTGGTTGAGTCAAATAATGCACTAGGGCCACATATGGGATATCTATGAAAACGGCAGAATCTTGGGATCAATATTAAGTTGCATTTCCCTGATCACATTTACCGTATTCTTGTGAATAATGTATAAAAATTGAAAATCTGCAAAAAAAGTGAAATTTTGAAATTTCCCCTCCACTTTGCTTTAATTCCTGTGAAACAACTAATGTGTTAATAAGCTTTCTAAATGCGGTTTTGAATACTTTAAGGGGTGTAGTTTCTTAGATGAGGTCATTTATGGGGTATCTAACATACAGGTCAATCAAAGTCACGCTAGAACTGGACTGGTCCCTAAAAAATGTATATTGCAAATTTTGTTGAAAATTTGAAAATTACTACTAAATTTCTAAGCCCCCTAATGTCGTAAAAAAAAAAAAACAACATTTAAATAAAATGATGCCAACCTACAGTAGACATATGGTAGATGCTAGTTATAAGCTATTTTGAGTGGAATAACTATCTGTCTTGCATGCAGAAATTTTTGAAGTTTAAAATTGGTAAATTTTTCACAAATTTTTCTTTGATATTTTTCACAAATAAACAAGCATTTTTTGGACCAAAATTTCTTACTATCTTAAAGCACAATGTGTCACGAGAAAACAATCTCTGAATCACATGGATAGGTTAAAGTGTCAAAAAGTTATTCTCACATAAAGTGACACATGACAGATTTAAAAAATGGGGCTCTGTCAGAGAGGCCAAAACTGGCTCCGGCGGTAAGGGGTTAAGATAGGGTTGAATGCGCCAGAAAGTATGAATGTAGTATACAGGAGTAGGTGGTACAGTATACTACTAAATGGTTAAAAATGTTTATTAATAATTGCACTGTTTTCTGCTATTATTGCATTAAAAAGGTTCTAGAAATGACCTCTATTCGACCCCTGTGTTCAGCTAGTAGCTTCTGAGCATGTCTGTAATTGTGTATAGTCATGATGTTTTGCAGAAATGTAATCAGCTGCTGTCACTCAAGACTTTGGCGGTAAAAACCATGACAACACAGGGTGGGGGTAGGTTAGAAGGTTATATAAGCACAGATAAACTTAGTTTATGGACCTCTCTCCTCAAGAGCTTGTCTGTCTTTCCTCCCCTGGGTTCACTGATATCCACCTTCAGGGTATTAGTGTCTTCATCTGCAGAGTTCAGCTTTAACCTTATCTTCCCTGGCCAGGGAGTGGAAACAAGGAAGAGTTAGCTAAGAGAGGGAGTGGGTTTAGGAACATCACCCTGCCTCAGTCTACAGAGTGACTGCAACTGGAAGGATGGAGTTGTATTGTGAAGGATGCCCGCTGCAATGTGCTGTACATCTTGACAGATTGAAGTAAACAGGCCTAAGATGTTATTTGAAAAAACATTTAACCTTAAGTATCCTGCCTGCTTATTCTGCACCTTGCACACCATCTAACACGTGGGCAGTCGAGGGAGAGACCACCTACAGATTGTGAACTGGGGGAACAACCACCACCATCATCCACAGCGCAGACCCCCTCTTTACTGGTGCCAGGTGCTAGTGGAGCATGAGACATACCCAAATTTCACCTTAAACCTAGGTAACAAAACCATTAAAAAGCTTTGAAAAAGATAACATTCTGTACCATGTTATCATGCTTCATTATCAGTCAAGTTTATCTGTTAGAGAATTGCTGATTAAATAATTTCCCAGGGTGGAATTGCCACTAAAGTAATTCTCTTAAACAGGCAAAAAGATGACAGAACAACGAAAACCCACTCAAACTTGTATCCACAGTCCAACATCATATGGGTGAAGATTCTAAGTTTCCATGGCAAAGCAGGATTAAATTTGCTGCTAGGTTGAGACCTAGGTTGCATCTGCAGAGGAAGTTTGAAGGCAAATATGAGTGGGGAAGACAGGCAGATCCAACAAAGAAGTTCAGATGTTACAAACAGTAAACAAAGAACAAAGAACAAACAATATGAAGTCTAGCAAGCCAGGGTCAAATGCCAGGAGGTTACATATAAACCAAATTGCAGGGCTGGAGGGTAACTGGAAGACAGGCCAGAAAGTATACTCAGAATGCAGATTTTCAAAGGAAGAGGAGCCAGGACACCAAAGGCAATCACAGGCATCAGATGAACTGAGAGGCAGATTGAAATACCTGGGACATAGGTTAAGAACCCTGATTGTTTCTGTTCCAATCCCAAACTAAGGCTAGACCAAATTACATGAAACTTTTAAGTCTAACACCTAATATTGTCTTTGCTACTTCTGCACCATGGAAACCACTGCAGTGTTTTGGTAGCTTAAAATTGCATATTATTTATATAAGGCACAACTTCACTAAATAAAATACTGAAGGTTAAATAATTTTATGA
This sequence comes from Phyllomedusa bahiana, assembly GCA_025379985.1. Lineage (NCBI taxonomy): Eukaryota > Metazoa > Chordata > Amphibia > Anura > Hylidae > Phyllomedusa > Phyllomedusa bahiana. The sequence continues at coordinate 63,738 of JAODAL010009798.1, forward strand.
TGCATCTACTCATGAAATCATGTGCATTTACAGGTTTTTACAAGCACAAGCAGGCATTGCTAAGGACATATTCGTAAGGTGACATGACACTATAATTGTTTACTTCTGCCTCTGTGTTTTACTGTGTATTGGATTGGTGGGGGACTCTTCATTTCATGACACACTGCATGAACAAATCTTGTAACTTTTTATTCAAAGGGGTATACTTTAATATTTTCTAAAGTGGCAATGCATTTATTGCCTTCAATGTTCAGCAGGCAACCTAATAGTAAAGGACACAAATGTATCTCTGTGACAAGACCAGGGCTGGTGAAACTGATGTTTATAGCTCAGCAGACTTCTGAAACTTATTTTCTGTTTTAAGAGTATGTATTAACAATATATGCAAATATTATACTGTAAAAGAAAGCAATCTATGCAGCAGCACATAATAAATGAAAAAAAAAATTACCTTACATAACATAGTGCAACTTACAGCAAAGATTACCCTGCACTCTACATCATACCACATACTACATTAACATTCCTGCATATGCAAAAAAATTCAAACAGCCTTTCAGACAACTATGAAGGATGAGGAATGGAAAAATGTTGATGAGGGAAACTTTAGGGCCAAGTCTTTATTGAAAGACAGACAATTAAAATTGATAGTGAGTGCTGCATAAACTCTCTTCTTTATTGTCTTCTGGGCTGTCTAAGACGGAATAGTCTCTCAGCAGGCTGTGGAAATGCTCTTCCTTCTAAACACACAGTGATTCTTGGATAACCATATAGTGTCCTTAAAACAGTTTCTAAGTTGCCCAGCTTCCTGGATTGCTCTAGCATTGTGGATCTTAGTCTGTAAAGTACCTGATGGTACAATAGGCTCCTCCAGGGTACAGGGTCTTTGAGTTTATGTTTCATGGCATCCAAAGGACACTTCTAAAAGGGGTTTAAAGCTGTTCTCTGAATGGGTACCTTGAGCAGTACCTTGTCTTGCACAGGTTGTGTTCATGCATGATTGACCTCAAAGGCAGAACCATCTACAGAGCTATCAAAGACAAGTTCTTGTGTCCTTTAGTTAACCACCATGAAGTCATATTAGTCCATATACCATAGTTTCTGTGATGGAAGCAGGGAAGCCTTGGAAAACACTTCACTAAGCCCTTCGCTATGATGAACTTGTGGATAATCTTGGGTTTCCACAGTGATGCACCAGTTAGAACTATTTTACAAGCTAAATGACATCTCCATAAAACTAGGGAATACTCTGGTATTTTTTCAATTTTAACCACACTGCTTTGCCTCAGATGTTGGAGGAGAGTACAGCATAAAGGGCAAAATTGCTGTCATGTATCCAATAGCAAGTCCCCGTTTGGAGGTTAAGATATTATTGCTTATACTCAGTCTATTGAGAGCTGATGCTACTCACCTGTACATTCATTTAGTTCAAATTCAGATGACATACAACTTTTTCTGATGTAATGTATTTTTGTATTTGTGTAATATTATTATTTTTATTTAATATTTATATTAACAGAATATTTTTGGTTCTGAGAACATTTTATATACATTTATTTTGCATGGCTTAGCAATTCTATATTCTGTCTGAAAACACAGTGCAGATCTGAGGGCAGCATATACTATAACAATGACAAAAACATTGTCATCTATGGGTGCAGAATGTCCAGTGTCTGGAAGAATATGCTCTCATTTTACCAGAACCTGCGTGCTCTCCAGGCCGTACAACTGCAAAACAGCCTTTCTCAGGGAATGCAATGTTGCAGATGGTGGATGCAGATTGTTTGAGCAGCGCAAAGCTTCTGTGATTAACTACTGCCACACAGCAGGGAATGCATGTTTGAAGCTCATCAAGGATGCCTGTTAGGTCATCTGAGAAGGCTACCTGAATTTCAAGTGAGAGCACCACCTTTACCAGTGACATCCCATTAATATTTGTTTTGGAACTGATTAATGACTTTGTTGTGGCAAGCCAATAGTGTACACACTAAATGCCTTGCGTACATAAAGCCTCATGAACAAAGCACAACTATATACACTATACATATATGGACACATGATTGTGTTTATCATAGACAAGCATTTTTGAGTGGTTAGTTGTATGTGAGCTACTTGTAGAAAGCATTGAAACCCTTTAAGCTAGATGTTATAAACATACTTACTGGAATCTAAAAATGTGACTTCATGAAAAGACTTTATTTTACTAGTGAGAGTACTCTGCCCTCTAGTGTTTCTAAAGTATACTTCTCTTCTTAGATTGTACAGCATTGTATGCTTCATTTGCTGGAATGGAATCTATTAAATAATAAACCAAAATCCAGAAAGAGGAGCACAATTCAAAAACTTGAATCAACCATGTCTTAAAGCAACATTTCTACTCCTCCTTGGAGATATTTTCTTGCTTGAAGACATGGGTGATTAAAGTTTTTGAGTTTTCAATATGGATGTGCTGCTTCTTTTTCTGGATTTTCCTGAAGTATTATAGGTGCTTGATCTACACCTTTTTTTAGTGTGCACTCAGTGTTACATATAGTATACATATTTGGTTGTTGCAGCTGTGTCTGTGAACAATTGTAATATATAATAAACAGTATATGTTGATACATTTAAAATAGAGATATTTAGAGAATATAAATTCTCTAAATTCTCTAGATTATAAGCCCTCGCAGGCAGGGTCCTCTCCCCTTCTGTACCAGTTGTTAGTCATTTGTTGTCACCATTGTACTTGTGTAGTGTATGCTATGTATGTAACCCTGTCCGAATGTACAGCGCCATGGGACTAATGGCCTCCTAAAATAAATAATAATAAAATAATAATGTAAACATGTTTTAACTGCTAAATGGAAATGCTGAAGTGGCTCACATGATAATTTCACACCTGATACAAGGTTGGAGTTCAAACTGTTTGGTTTTAGCAGAGCATGTTCAGCTCTCTAATGTGGATAGACACGCTATGCCTTTCCTTTTAAAGGGGGGTTTTAAGTAGTTATGCAGAGTAATATCTAGAGACAAGAGAATTTTGAAATTATTAAAATTGAAAAATTGTAATGTTTTGACCATTTTTGTGCTTCAGATTGAGATCAAACCCGTGTGAGTAGTATATAACTAAATTAGAGTGGCTTCAGAGTACCCAAAGTAATTAGAGGGCTATTCCCATCACTTTGATTAGCTTTAGACATGTAGAAAAAGGTAAATAAAGACTATTACCGAATACATTGCTATTCTGGTTTTGCTTCCCTTCAGAGTTGAAGCATTCCTTATCTCCTGCTTGTTTACACTAGGTTACCAAACACTTCTTTATTTCTAGCAGTAGGCTCCCTGTTTGTGGCTTGTTTCTAGAACCTCACTGCCTGCTGTGTCTTATCAGCAGGATGACATTTGCTTCTCAATCTCTAATCTTATCTTTCTACTGTGAAAAACATTAACCCTTATAGTTACTGACCTGGGAACAACCTTGTATAATCCTGTCAGATCTGCAGAGCATCTTTATGTATAATCACATTAAAGATAACATTCACTGCAGCTATCAGTAAGGGCCACATGTATGAAAACTGTCTAGGTCTAAAACTCTCTTTGTTGCCCATAGCAACCAGAGTGCTCCTCTCATTTCATATAGTGCTTTCGAAAAATGAAAGGGGCACTCTGATTGGTTACTATGGGCAACAAGGAGAGTTTTAGACCTAGACAGTTTTCATACATGTGGCCCTAAGTCTTAACAGGTTTTACATTTTTCTCTCTCTCTACAAGCTTTCTCTCCTGACATATGGAGCTCTGTTAGCTCATATTTATAGCCAGACATCCTGTTTGGACAGGGTCATTGATTTTCATCACCTATCACCAATGACCCTGTAAGAGGCTCAGTTAGGAATAGGAACTGGTAGAGCTTAAATGTCAGTCTCTGCTGTAGACCCACCCACAGCCTGAACATAAAGGATAAGCCTGAAGAGGCTGTGAAGAGTGTAAACAGTTACATGTGACAAACCCTTCAACTGAATGTTAAAAGATAATAAGAAATATATAATTAAACCAATTTAGAATTGTTAACATTGATTAGGTGAATTGCTCTGGGTGCCACACTTACCTCATAAGATTGTTTGCTTTTCTTGAATCAATTGTAGGATTTCTGTTGGAAATGTATGCGTGCATATAGTGGGTATTATCACACCACTACAGACACACAGTGGCATGGGAGAATTAAAAAGTACTATCTGGAGATCAGTTTCTCTCATCAGAGATGGTGTTGGTTACTATAACTCTCTAAGAGAGCTTACTGCAGAATGTATGAGAAATAAATGAAGAATCATTGTCATTCATTATATCATCATTATATGGGTGTCTGCTATTTTCTCTGCTTTAATAAGCACAAACTATCTAGACATATGTGAGCTGTAACATATTGTAATGCCTGTCATGTCATATTTTTGTAGAATGTCAGTCCTTATAAAATATCTAATGTAAAACTGGATGTATGCTTTAATGTCATGAAATTGTTTCACTTGTCTTTAGCATTAAATTTAGCCATTTTACTAGCATAACAAGTAATACTGTCAAGTGACACATTAAATGTGTATTTTTCATGTCTTTTATTAGGAAATATATGTATTTATTCATACGACGACTGAATCTAAATATCTAGATAAAATGAGATGTTTTCGAAAACGCTCAGCATTACCAGTCCTTGGGGTACTAATCTTTTGCCTGCTGTTCATGAACTTGTATATTGAGGATGAATACGTTGTGGTAAGAAGTAAAGCAGTCATTACTTTTTTTATCTGTTAGTTTGACCTTCTTGCATGTTGCTACTTTTGTATGCCTTTTCCATTGTGTTTTAAATGCATTTGTTTGCATCCCTTTGTTACTTTTAAGTCTATAGTGAAATCTAAATTGCACTGTTTACAAAGTGTTTTGGTGTGTTGTTCTTTTGAGTATTTTTTTGTGTTAGTTGCCTGCTTATCAGATTACAGCATGTTCTGGGTATAGCATTTTTTTTCACCATTTTTTTCAGGAACTTTCTCACAGGAATTGAAGGAATACATATAAGAAATTACGCTATATACAAAGCACCACCAAAAAGGCACTAAAAACAGCATAAAACATGTTACGTTTTAATAGACAGACATTTAAAAAATGAGGTTTTATTGCAATTTAAAATGCTAAAAAAACAACATTGTGTAAGGAACATATACTTTTTTTTAATACTATTTTGGGTAAAAAATTATGGGTCACATATATACAAACTGCCTAGGTCTAAGACTTTCATTGTTTCCTATAGTAACCAATCAGAGCTCCCCTTTCATTTCATATAGTGTTCTGAAAAAATGAAAAGGGGAGCTCTGATTGGTTGCTATGGGCAACAAAGAAAGTCTTAGACCAAGACAGTTTTCATACATATCCCCCTATTTATAAGTTTCAATGATATCCAAGATAAAAGATGACACAACATCCACGCTAGTTTTGATTCATGGGGCTTACCTCTTTCAAGTAAGCTTATTAGAAAAGTTTCTTGGTAGTAAGATGTTCTTCTGTTAGGAAACAGCTGTAATCTGTAAGAAAACTTGGCTCCATTTCCATGCAGTGCCCCCACAGGGAAACATAAAACACTACACAGTGTTTATACAAATTAGTGGGCTTGGGCTTTCTCTGTTAAGCAAAGCAAGGCAGGCCATTCAGAAAGAGAGAAATCTGGTCATGAGTTGAGGCTAATGAAGAGAGACCCACTTTATTAACTCAGAATTATCTAACGGGGTATATGAAAATACGTTTTCTAAACTGGGCGTCTACTATACACATAAATATATTGAACATTTTTTGTAAACGTCTCCTAAAAAGATCTACTGTATGTTTCTGGTCTAGTTCTGCTTCCATACCACTCTCTACCTATTACTTTGTTATAGCATTGCTTGAATTGTTCTATGTTCAGTTAGACACTGTCTTGATGGAACTGACCACAACCCTATATCTAGCCCTAATCCAGACCGTAACCCAAGCCTTTAAGTGATTTTCTTTTTTTCGCTCGGTTTCAAACGTACCCGTTCCCTGGCACGTCCAATCCTGCAATGCTGTCTTACTGACATCACTGCTGTCTGTTATCACCTCTGATCCAACACAACATTAGGGTTACCTATTTTACACTGAACCCGAAGTAACATCCAACAGAAGTAACATCATATCAGCATTGTCACAGGATTGGAAATACCAGTGGTGGTTAGAACATGGATCATTCTTTCTACAAGGCAAAATATGTTGTATATAGAAGAACACTGAAAAACACATATTGTGGGCTATGTTAGCGAGTGGTAGGACTGATCTCATTTGTCTGCTAGACTTTCAACTTTGGCCATAAGAAACCTTAATGACATGACACATATAATAAATCAATGGGATCAAAGCTCAGAAACCATATTTAACCCCTTACTGCCGTAGCCAGTTTTGGCCTCTCTGACAGAGGCCCATTTTTTAAATCTGGCATGTGTCACTATACGTGAGAATATCTTTTTGACACTTTAACCTATCCATGTGATTCAGAGACTGTTTTCTCGTGATACATTGTGCTTTAAGATAGTAAGAAATTTTGATCCAAAAAGTCCTTGTTTATTTGTGAAAAATATCAAAGAATCGTGAAAAATTAGAAAAATTTACCATTTTCAAACTTCAAAAATTTCTGTGCGTAAGACAGATAGTTATTCCACTCAAAATAGCTTATAACTAGCATCAATCATATGTCTACTGTAGGTTGGCATTTTTTTTAAAATGTCTGTTTTTTATTTACGTCATTAGTGGGTTTAGAAATTTAGTAGTAATTTTCACATTTTTAAGAAAATTTGCAATATACATTTTTTAGGGACCAGTCCAGTTCTAACGTGATTTTGATTGACCTGTATGTTAGATATCCCCATAAATGACTTCATCTAAGAAACTACACCCCTTAAAGTATTTAAGACAGCATTTAGGAAGTTTATTAACACATTAGGTGTTTCACAGGAATTAAAGCAAACTGGAGGTGAAATTTCAAAATTTCACTTTTTTTTGCAGATTTTCAATTTTTATCTATTATTCACAAGAACACGGTAGATATGATTAGGGAAATGCAACTTAATATTGATTCCCCAGACTCGGCCATTTTCAGAGATATCTCATATGTGGGCCTAGTGCGCGATTTGGCTCAACCACAAGCCCCAGACTAGGAGGAGCATCTACTAGACTCTGGGGTCTCATTTTCATTATGATTTTATTTAGGCGCCATTTCAGTTTTGCAGACGCCCTAAGTTGTTAAAATTTAATAAACACCTCTAAAAAGACCCCATATTTCAAACTACACCCCTTAAGGAATATATCCAGGGGTGCAGTGAGTGTATTGACCCCACAGGTGATTCACAATTTTTTTTAGTGTTCAGCTGTGAAAATTAAAAATGTTATGTTTTTCCAACAAACTGCAATTTTAGCTGAAAATGTTTCATTTTTACAAGGAATCCTGGAAAAAAAAGCATCCAAAATTTTGTCACACAATTTCTTCCAAGTTCGGAAATACCCTACATGTGGGTGTAAACTTCTGTTTGGGCGCATGGCACAGGGTACAAGGGAGGGAGCGCTATTTGGCTTTTGGAACACAGATTTTGGTGGGGCCATGTCGCATCTGCAAAGCCCCCAAAGTACCAGAACAGGTGAAACCTTCCAGAAGTTGCCCCATTTTGGATTCAACACCCCTCACATCTAGGGGCGTACTGTGCATTTTGGGCGCACAGTTGTTCCATAGGTTTTTTCAGTATTGGACTATGAAAATGGGGGGAAAAAAACGCAGTTCCGCCATTGTTTTTTGGGCTTCATTCTTACAATGTTCGCCGTACGGGATAAAAAAACAGGATAACTTTACTATGTGGTTGGTACAATTACAATGATATAAATTTTATATAGTTTTTTTTATGTTTTATTACTTTTACACAATAGAAATAGGTCTATAAAAATTGCGTTTTTATGTTGTCCTATTCTGACAACCATAGCTTTTTTATTTTTCTGTATACGGAGCTGATTATGGGCTCGTTTTTTGTGGATGAGTTGAAGTTTTCATTAGTACCATTATTGGGGGCATATGACGCTTTGATCATTAATTTATTAAGGTTTTTGTGAGGCATTTTGAACAAAATACAACATTCCTGGTAGTGTTTTTTTTTTTTTACAGCGAACACCGTGCGGTATAAATGACATTCTAGCTTTACTCAGCAGGTCGATACGATTACAGTGATACCAAATGTGTATATTTTTTTCATGTTTTACTGCTTTTACACAATAAAAACACTTTTATTCAAAAAGGAAAACACGTTTTTGCATCGTCGCAGTCTGAGAGCCATAACTTTTTTATTTTTCTGTGTACGGAGCTGTGTAGGGGCTTGTTTTTTGCGTGATGAGTTGACGTTTTTATTGTTATCATTTTTTGGGGAAAAGACTTTTTGATCAGTTTTAAATCTGTTTTTTGGAAGGCAGGGTGACGAAAATACTGCAATCCTAGGAGTGTTTTTTATTTTTATTTTTAACAGCGCTCATTGTGCTGTATCCATGACAAGTTATCTTTACTCTGTGGGTCGATACAATTACGGAAATACTCAATTTATATAGTTTTTTTTATGTTGAAGCACTTTTAAAAAAAAAAAAAAAGTGTATTTATTGTGTAAAACAATTTTTATGCAACGCTGTTTTCTGAGAGCCATAACTTTTTTATTTTTCCGTATACAGAGAGGTGTAAGGACTTTTTTTTGCGGGATGAACTGACGTTTTAATTGGTACAAGTTTGGTGTTTATATGCATTTTTGATCGCTTTTTATTCCATTTTATGTGCAGCAGGATGAACAAAAATCGTAATTCTTTGATTGTTTTTTTTAAATTTTTTAACAGTGTTCACCGTACAGGTTAATTAATATGACACATTTATAGGACAGGTCATTACGCATGCGGCGATACCAAATATGGGTACTTTATTTATTTTTTATCTTTTTTGGGGCGTTTGGCATCTGTAAAGGGGAAAAGGGCGGTGTACGTGTTTTTATTTTATCTTTTGTGTTTGTGTTTTACTTTTTTCACTTTTTTTTACTTTTTTTATTTGTTTACACTTCTTTTTACTTTCCACAGGGGATTTATAACAGCAATCTTCAGATCTTCTGAAGGTTGCTGTTATAAGGCAAGCCATTGCATAGCATTGTTGCTATGCACTGGTCGCCATGACAACAGTCAGTCACAATGCCCACAATGCATTGTGGGCATTGTGACATCACAGACGGCTCCGGGAAGTGACTTTCAGTTCTCGGAGCCATCTGGTAGGAGATCGTTGCTGCACTCTCGTGCAGCAGCTCGCCGAGGAGCCGGCAGAAGGGGCTCCCTCCTCCTGCCTGCGACTTAGCTCCGATGATCTTAATTGATCGCCCGCGAGCCCGTGCGATCGCCAGGACGTATGCATACGTCCATTTGTGGGAAGTCACTTCCCGCTAGGGCGTATGCATACGTCCAATGTCGGGAAGGGGTTAAACAGAGAAGTGTTTGCTCTGTTATCTGGAGAATATCTGTAAAATATTGGACACATTTTTTACAGTAGTTTTAGATTCTGAAGTGTGTCAAGCTAGACTTCATTACCATGGCATTCTTTGTTACACATTAAACTCCGAACAAAAATGTGGACACAAGTTGTGGTATTTCATCTTTGTAGCTGTTTGCACCTTTAGGTGTTGTCCAACAATAAAATATCAAACTTATGATAAAACACATAAAATCTAACTATTTTGCACATGGAATTATTGCTACTTTCTTAGAAAATCCATCTTACTTGGTTAGTGCTAGTGATAAGAAGACACTTTTAGCATGTCATTTCTTTTCGGCCTGTACAATAGTAGGAATTACCCCTAGAATGTGCACAAAGGAAGCCAAGAGGATCCAGCGTGTGGGACTGAGCTACTGGGCATGTTTGACCGCCACCACTGAGTACATTAAGCTCTGTTCACACTATAGTTTGATGGATACCATGACCCAATGAATCTCAATCCTTTGTAAAACTCTTCATTTTGGCAAAAAGATTATTTCCATTAAGTCCAAGCCTTCTGACAAAGCCTACCAATGACATTTTGAACAGAGCCTTAGGTGAATGTTCCAAAAAGAATTAAAGAAAACAAAACAAAAAAAAACAAACAACTGTTGGACACAATAGTATGTAGCAACAATATTAAGGCACAAGAGCACTTTAATAATTCCAATTAAAAAATAATTTGTCTTTATATTTATTACAGTGAAATGTAATATTAATTTGTGAAAAACTTGTGTAAATTGACAGATGTAGCAAAGCTAAATCTGACAGGGCACCATGGAATCACAGAACAGAATGATTTTCAGTGGTTCTTGTTGTTTTTTTAAGGTCAGATAAAACAAAACACTGTGATGTCACAGTCAGGTTAACCTTTGCTACATCTGTATTATTTGTGCTTCAAATAAATAGTTTCAAATATTTGGATAATGTTACTTCTAATTTCTTATTTTTCTTATTTTAATATAGGAAGAAGATAAAAGACTTAGAGATGCTATTACTCACCAACTAAATCCAGATTCATATGGCAATACAGCCAGGGAGTTCTCTAACTTCTCCTCATCTATAAATGTTACATATCAGATATTAGCTGGCATACCAATAGCAAGAAAACGTAAGTAATGGTTTTGACCAAGATTTCACTGAACCAGGTTCATTTCGTGCTTACAAAGCCTCAATGCTTCTGAAACATAATTTTGGATAGCAAAGTATAATTCTAAATTAACATCCAAAATAATGAAGAAGAACTCCAACTTTTTTTAAACTTAATATTTATTTATTCACTCATGTTTTTACAAGCAACATTTCACCCTATTTATGGAGCCATTCGAGTGTTTCTCCTGTATCTCTTTTGGAATTGCATGATTTTAAATAAGTTGCTGTCCATTCCTTTTTTATGGTATTGTTTTTCTGGAATTCTGGACCATTTCCACTTTACACCTTTTGTTGCCAGTTACCACGTTATCCATTAATCCACATAAAATGCTATCATAACTCTGTGTTTATACAGAGATTTATTCATATTGTAATCTTTATAGATAAAGCTCATTTCTTATAGCCAGAAAATCTGCTAATCAATAAATTTCAGATAACCAAAATACAATGCATTTTTTTTAGATTTGAAGAAATGGTAATTTTTTGCTCCATTTTTATTATAAGTCTTGTGCTTCCTAAATGCAAAACTGAACACATTTCTTTTTTCTAATCAAGTAATTTAAAAAAAAAATATGAAAGATTTCCAAAATAATTAGATTGTTACATACATCTGTGTCATGAGTATATATTGCAAAAAAAAAAAAAAAAAAGTAAATGTACAATTACCATACAGATTCGACAGTTTTAAAGCAAGGGTTACTAAACATAGTGAGGTAAATCAAAGAAATACAATATATATTTCCATTTTTTAATTTTAACCCCTTAACACTCCTTCCCTCCCAAACCAAGCAGGACCTAAAGACCTAGCCATGAACAATGAGGCATGATATACAGCACAACCACAGCACAAGTCTCAATTTTATAGCAGAGTAAACCTCATACCCGAATATGCCATAATCAGCACAGGTAAATCGGTATTAGACTGGACATAGTACCCTAAAGATATGATCCATCAGAAGAATCGAAGAGGGAAGTCCTGGAGAATCCAGATATGGACCCCATATACATTAGCATTTTTTGAAAGTGCTTCTATTCTGATATACAGCTTTTTCTAACCTGATGACACTGTTTAATGTGTTAGTATATTCACTAACAGTAGGAGGGGTAATTGAATCCACCCAAAGGCAATAAGCTTTCTATCCATATATAACACACGGGTAATACTAAGAAGCTTTAGAGCCTCAAAGACCACATTTCCCAGATACCCCATAAAGCAGTGTATCAGATCAAGAGGAATGACAATCCTCTCAAGGTTCTCTACTCCAGTAACACATGTTATAATTGGGCATCGTCCATTATATATTTGGGGCACCTAGAATTGGCTCTGATACTAAATTTATGTAGCAAATATAGCATCTTGTGGGCTCTATGTAAAAGCTTGAGCTGTGAGAACTGTTTTGTAACAGTAAGACCAAGAATTTCCCCCAACAGTTCCTCTGTAATGGGGCCTACATTCTCTACCCACTTATCTTTGGCAGGTATTGTGACTTATAGACCCAAGAAATTATAGACGCCAGATATTATACCCTTTGTAGACCATGTCCCACAAACTAGCTCAAAGACCAGAGAAGATTGAATGGAAATGTCTACTGTTTTTGCTTGACAAGAGTAGGGTGCCTTAGTTGTAAGTTGTACGTAAGACTCCTTCAACTGGCTTAAGCTCTTCAAAATGGCCTCAGTTTGAATTTGAGTGACAGAGATATTGTGCCAAGCAAAAGGGTAACAATGTTTTGGATTTTTGACTTTCATACTCCATATCTCACCATCCACTACAGCTTTGAACATGAAACTACCATAATTTTGTAGACAATCAGCTTGGCTATCACATACAGTGAAGGAAATGATTATTTGATCCCTTGCTGATTGTGTAAGTTTGCCCACTGATAAAGACATGAATAGTCTATAATTTTAAGGTTAGGTTAATTTTAACATTGAGAGATAGAATATCAAAAAGAAAAAAAAACTGAAAATAACATAGTCCCATTAAGGCTGCACCATTTTTTGGTGTATACAGCACAGATGTGGCCATTTGCAGTTTTGAGCCAAAAGCTTGCCAGCTGAGCCAACTCCTTCCCGATTACCCCAACCTGCAAAGTACTGCCATTGCAATATAATTAAACAGAGCCACAAATTAGGAATAGCCAACCCCCCTTCATCGTTATCTCTCTGTAAATGATCTAGCCCTATTCTAGCATGTCCTTTTACTAAGGCAGCTCTGTAAACAAACTGGATTTTCCTAAAGCTTTGGAAAAAAAATCCAGACCAGGGAGTTATGCACTATATAGAGAATCCAAGATGTTGCTATCATTATAATTAAGTTTCCCCTACTAATAACAAATCCAAGCAACTTACATCCAGGTATTTACTTTTGTCCCAATGAATTTTAATTCCTGACCAGACACTAAATTCCTCTGTATAGACATAATTGAGGTTATGGACTCTGATTTGTTCTCTATGAATAGCGGCATATCATCTGCATATAGAGAAACAAGTTACTTCATAGCGCCAAACCGGAAGCCAATAAAATCTGGCGCATCAAGAAGCATGAATGCCAATGGATCAATAGCAAATGCAAACAAAAGGGATTAAAAGGGTCACCCCTGTCTTGTACCTCTGTACAGGGCTAAAGTTTAGGACAGCAGCCCATTATCCTAAATTTGTGCCTTTGGGCCAGAGTACAGTAGCCGAACTGCTGATATTAATTGAAGACCAAAGTCAAATCGATGTAATACTGCCCACCAAAATTCCCATTCCATGCTGTCAAAGACCTTTGTGGCATATTGAGAAGAGATGGCCCTTCCCTTGTTTTATCCTTACTCATTTGAATATTTAGGAAGAGTCTGCGAATGTTGGTTGTCGTGTATCACTTCTGTGATAACTTTATTTAACCTATTAGTAAGTACTTAGTAAACCAACAGGTTGATGTCTACAGGGAGCAATGAAATGGACCTATAAGAACCTGGATTGGACAAATCCTTTCCTGGCTTAAGTATAGGAACAGTCACTGCTTCTAGCATGGAGCCAGACAACTGCTCCGTTTTAAGTGCAGTCTGAAATACCTCTAAAAGCTGAGGCAAACCTCTTTATAAGTTTTAAGGAATTCCAAAGGAAGACCCCAGGATTTTATTTGTTTGGCACCTGCCGAAATGCCTCCTCTAGCTCCTCACATGCAATAGGTTGGTCGAGCATTTGTCTGGCTTCTGAAGAAAGATGAGGGAGACAAATTTTGGACAAATAGGATTCTATATCAGCTCTCCACCCTACCCCTCATGATGTGTTTCAGTCTTATTTGTACTCACCTCTCACTCAGGTGGCAAATCAAACATAAAGTATACCACCAATACAGCCCAGGCTCCCCAAAATATCTGCTGATAACACCTTCCTTCAATAATCAAATTGGAGGAAAAGACTCCAATTCCTCAAAACCACCACTTACCAGCACTTGCAGGGTTAAAACATTATATTCAAACACGGCTCTCCAGCAGTTCCAGGGTTAAATACTTTATCAAAGCTATGGATTTTTAGAACATGCAAGGACCATGCAAGGTTGCGATTGGCTGGAAAAATCACATGACCTCGTTTTACATAGAGCAGCCCTTCCTGTTCATGATCAGTGTGTGTCTGTGTCTCATCATTGCAGGACGTGTGCTCGGTCTCTGTCAAAACAGCTCAGTGAAACTGTTCTACTTGTTCACACAGACAGCTATACTTTTAGCTGTGAACATTAGAACTTAGGTAGATTAGGGATTTGCAGATTTTAGTTACTTAAGCTGAGAATTTTAAAGGAGCATCTAGCGCTGTACAGCCGCCGGGGGGAGGGTTGGGGGGCCGGGTGCTGCCGGCGAACACAGACAGACAGACAGGCTCTTTAAAGGAGAGTGGATATTGTGTGCAGCCCAGACTGTGTTTAGAGTTTAGACCCTCCATTGCAATGGGTTTTTATTAACACTTTTTGGCCAAATTTTTTGGTGAAATATAACTTGTATGTTTTTGCAGCCTGCACTTTAAATTTGAATACAGCCCAAATTTTTTAGTCACCGCAGGTGTATTTGATAGGTGCAAAACTCCAAATTTTATTATCCGATACATTCAAGATAGGTGTTTTTTTCACTTTGGCGCAGGCCAGCTTTGTCCATAGAGCCACCTTGCACTTAAATTTGAATACAGCAATTTTGTAGTCACCGCAGGTGTATTTGATAGGTGCAAAACTCCACTTTTATTATCCGTATACATTTCAGATAGGTGTTTTTTTCACTTTGGCGCAGGCCAGCTTTGTCCATAGAGCCCCCTTGCCCCTTAAATTTGAATACAGCAATTTTGTAGTCACCGCAGGTGTATTTGATAGGTGCAAATCTCCACTTTTATTATCCGTATACATTTCAGATAGGTGTTTTTTTCACTTTGGCGCAGGCCAGCTTTGTTTATAGAGCCACCTTGCACTTAAATTTGAATACAGCTTTTTTGTTGTCTCCGCAGGTGTATTTGATAGGTGCAAAAAATAAATTTTATTATCCGTATATATTTCAGATAGGTGATTTTTTCACTTTGGAGCAGGCCAGCTTAATCCATAGAGCCACCTTGCACTTAAATTTGAATAAAAAGCAATTTTGTAGTCACCGCAGGTGTATTTGATAGGTGCAAAACTCCACTTTTATTATCCGTATACATTTCAGATAGGTGTTTTTTTCACTTTGGCGCAGACCAGCTTTGTCCATAGAGCCACCTTGCACTTAAATTTGAATACAGCAATTTTGTAGTCACCGCAGGTGTATTTGATAGGTGCAAAACTCCACTTTTATTATCTGTATACATTTCAGATAGGTTTTTTTTTCACTTTGGCGCAGGCCAGCTTTGTCCATAGAGCCACCTTGCACTTAAATTTGAATACAGCAATTTTGTAGTCACCGCAGGTGTATTTGATAGGTGCAAAACTCCACTTTTATTATCTGTATACATTTCAGATAGGTGTTTTTTTTCACTTTGGCGCAGGCCAGCTTTGTCCATAGAGCCACCTTGCACTTAAATTTGAATACAGCAATTTTGTAGTCACCGCAGGTGTATTTGATAGGTGCAAAAAAATACCTTTTATTATCCGTATACATTTCAGATAGGTGTTTTTTTTCACTTTGGCGCAGGCCAGCTTTGTCCATAGAGCCACCTTGCACTTAAATTTGAATACAGCAATTTTGTAGTCAGAAACCCCGCTCCTCGCTTATCGCCGTCAAAAAGGTCCAGGACCTCTCAAGCCTGGGCCTTCTTTGAGCAAGCCTCTGATTCACCCAGCATATGCCGCCTTTGCCGTAAACGCATCAGTAGAGGCAAGAATCTTAGGTGTTTAACCACCACCAACATGTCTAGCCCGAGTACCACCAGCACCACCAGAGACTCATCCTACCCCTTCTCCTTCCGCCAGTTTGACGATCAGCACCCCGTACAGTGGCCAGTCTAGCAGCAAGCCTTCTGTCTTCCAGGTTTGGGAGCAGAAGAAACACTTTAACCCAAACCATCCCAAAGCCAAAAGCCTGAATGTCGGCATTGCCAGGCTTTTGGCCTTGGAAATGTTGCCTTTCCGTCTGGTGGACAAAGATGGGTTCCGCCACGTCATGGTCCTTGCCTGCCCCCACTCCCAGAGGCCGAGCAGGCATTTCTTTGCCAGAAAAGCCGTCCATGCCCTGGCCAGCCATGTGTCATCTAAAATTTCAAGCGCGTTGTCTGCATCTGTGTCCGGAAAAGTCCATCTCACCACCGACACATGGACTAGTAAGCACGGCCAAGGCCGCTATATCTCTGTGACAGCTCACTGGGTGAGCTGGGTGGATGTCTCTGGTGGTGACGGTGGCTCTCGGGCTTGGCGCACGCTCTTCAAAACCGCAGGGATGGTGCAGGACTCTTTCCCCCAAAGTCCTCTGGTGGCATCACGTGCCCAGAGAAACCAGGCCGTGTTGAAATTAAACTGTCTTGGAGACCATCCACACACAGGTCAGGCGCTGTGGACGGCTCTCCGCAACGAGACCGAGCGCTGGCTGGGTGACAAGAACCTTGTGCCAGGCAAGGTGGTGTGCGATAACGGTCGAAATCTGCTGGCCGCCCTGCTGGCACATGTCATGAACCTCGTCGTCCAGAAATTTCTAAAGCGCTACCCGGATCTGGACTGCCTGCTGAGGAAGGCTCAAGGTCTGAGTTCGCACTTCCACCGATCGCACCCTGCTTCGTCCCACCTGGCTGCGTTGCAGCGTCAGCTCGGCCTCCCCGTCAACCGTCTCATTGTTGACGTGGCAACATGCTGGAATTCCACCCTCCACATGATCCAGCGATTGTGGCAGCAGCGCAATGCCATTACGCAGTATGAAGTGACCCATGGCCTGACAAACAGCGGTGTGGACCTCGGGGTCTTAAGCCACCGAGAGTGGAGGCAGGTAAAAGAGCTGTGCACCATCCTTGCCAGTTTTGTAGAAGCCACCAAAATGGTCAGCGCGGACAATGCCCTTGTCAGCATGAGCATTGTGGTGATCTTAGTTCTGGAACGATCGTTGGACACTCTGAAACATCAGGTCCCGCCAGCGACGGAGGAGGAGACGGACACAGATGCGGACACGGAGCCTTTCTCTCCGTCGAATCCACAAGGCCCGACAGTTTCACAATTTTATTGGTCTTCATTAGGCAGTGGTTCGGGGTCCAGGGCTAGTGCAAGGCGGCGCATCAGCTCTCAGGGTGCATCATCTGAGGCAAGTCAGGGCTGTGTTGAAGCTGTGCCGGAGGAAGCGGAGGAGGAGGTATTCCTAGACACCGACGTTACCGACGTCCCTGCCTTGGAAAGAGGTTGGCGCGAATTTGAGGCAGAGGAGGAAGATGAGGAAGATCAGTTTGCTAGTGCCCCTCGACCCAGAGGCTTGGGAAATCAAGGCTCCATCTCTCACATGAGTGCTTGGATGCTCCATTTCCTCCAACATGATCCTCGCATTAAGGCCATCAAAATGAACAACAGTTACTGGGTGGCCACCCTCCCTGATCCCCGGTACAAAACAAAACTCAGCACTTTCCTTCCACCCACCCAAATAGAGAGTAAAATGCAGGAAATGGAGACCTTGCTGATTGATCAACTGGAGACATCTGTTGCGTCTGCTTCACGTTCTTCAAATGTCACGGTGGAACAACGTCAGCGACGTGACAGCAGTAGAGTGCCAAGTAGCCGTAGCGGCAGCAGCAGCAGCAGGCAATGTGGCAGAAGCCTAATGGGTGACCTCTGGCAATCTTTATTTACCACCTCACCAACGCATGTAATGCAGGGTACACATACAATACACAGAGACCAGCTTAAGATTGTGGTGCACGACTATCTGCGTCTCAACACCGATGTTTTTGGATGTCTTCCGGACCCAATCAACTTCTGGGTATCCAAAATGGATGAATGGCCCGAGCTCAATCACCACGCCATAGAGGTGTTGTCCTGCCCAGCAGCCAGCGTCATATCTGAGCCGACCTTCAGCACAGCTGGAGGAGTCATTATAGACAAACACATCTGGCTTTCCACAGATAATGTTGATCGTTTGACATTCATCAAGATGAATCAGGCATGGATCTCTGATGATGTTGTGGCCCCAATTGCCGAGGTCACCGATTAGTTGCCGGTCTACTTCACATTCCTCTTCAAACAGAAATGGTCCTCTTGAAAAATGTTTTTTAAAATGATAATTTCTCTCTGCAATTTTTATTCTCAGTTCCAAAAAGATCATTTTGCTGGTTTGGCTGTGTGGAGACTGTAAAAGACACCAAGGTTTCATGACAAAACCGTATTCCATTTACTCACTTTATCTTTAGAATTTTTTGCATTGTCAATGGTTTTGAGGTCATGTTGCTGTGAGATACAGCTATAATCATGGTCCTTTGGAACATAAATGTGGCTTCTAAGTGGCATTTCTCCATCACAATTTTTAATAGTGGCTGAGAAGTCATATTTATAATTTTTTGGGGTCATGTTGCTGTGAAATACAGCTATAATCATGGTCCTTTGGAACAGAAATGTGGCTTCTAAGTGGCATTTCTCCATCACAATTTTTAATAGGGGCTGAGAAGTCATATTTATAATTTTTTGGGGTCATGTTGCTGTGAGATACAGCTATAATCATTGTCCTTTGGAACAGAAATGTGGCTTCTAAGTGGCATTTCTCCCTCACAATTTTTAACAGTGGCTGAGAAGTCATTTTTATAATTTTTTTGGGTCATGCTGCTTTGAAATGCAGCAATACTACAGGTCCTATTCTAAAAAATGTGGTTTTTAACAGACATTTGTTCTTCACAATTGTCAAAAGTGGCTCAAGGGTCATGTTTTGAATTTTTGGGGGCATTTTGCTGTGAAATGCAGCTATACTACAGGTCCTATTCTAAAAAATTTGGTTTCTAACAGACATTTGTTCTTCACAATTGTCAAAAGTGGCTCAAGGGTCATGTTTTGAATTTTTGGGGGCATTTTGCTGTGAAATGCAGCAATACTACAGGTCCTATTCTAAAAAATTTGGTTTCTAACAGATATTTGTTCTTCACAATTGTCAAAAGTGGCTCAAGGGTCATGTTTTGAATTTTTGGGGGGCATTTCGCTGTGAAATGCAGCTATACTACAGGTCCTATTCTAATAAATGGGGTTTCTAACAGACATTTGTTCTTCACAATTGTCAAGAGTGGCTCAAGGGTCATGATTTGAATTCTTGGGGGCATTTTGCTGTGAAATGCAGCTATACTACAGGTCCTATTCTAAAAAATGTGGTTTCTAATAGACATTTGTTCTTCACAATTGTCAAAAGTGGCTCAAGGGTGATGGTGCTGTCAAAAACAGGAATAGGTAGGACACTGTTAATGGACACATATTGCAAAATGACTTGTTTTTGCAAGATCTTTAAAATAGCTAGTAATCCCTGTAGTGAGACAACCCATTTTATACAATTAAAAATAAGAGAAACAAAGATGTGATGGGATTCCATCCTATTTTAAAAATGTGTTTTCTAGAATGAAACTACTAAATAACTGGCATGTACAAAATAGCTGATACAAATATTCCTCGGAATTGTACAAGGGAGGTACAGAAAGACTTGAACAGATGTAGGTTACCCAGGACAGGTCTATTCAATGTCCAGTTCAACTAAAATGGTGGTTCAAAGACTCCTTTTCCCAGTACTTTTTAATCTGTCGGTCAGACAGGTTTAATGGTTATAATGCGGTACAGGACAGATATAGTTAATGTCCAGTTCAACTAAAATGGTGGTTAAAAGACTCCTATTTCCGGCACTTTTTAAATCTGGGGGTCATGCAGGTTTGGGGCTCATGCTGTGGCCCAGGACAGGCATAGTCAATGTCCAGTTCAACTAAAATGGTGGTTCAAAGACTCCTTTTTCCAGCACTTTTTAATCTGTGGGTCAGACAGGTTTAATGGTCATACTGTGGTCCAGGACAGGCATAGTCAATGTCCAGTTCAACTAAAATGGTGGTTCAAAGACTCCTTTTTCAGGCACTTTTTAATCTGGAGGTCAGATAGGTTTAAGGGTCATGCTGCGTTCCAGGACAGGGATAGTCAATGTCCAGTTCAAGTAAAATGATGGTTCAAATCATACTGCCTTCTGGCACTTTTTAATTTGTGGGTCATGCAGGTTTAAGGGTCATGCTGTGGTACAAGACAGGGATAGTGAATGGTCTGTGACTTTTTTTCTGTGGCTTTTATAACCTAAGTGTGTTGCCCAAGATGTAGCACGTATCCATTTGACTGTTGTGGATGTTAATTCCAGCTTCTCCAGCCCTGTTTGGGTGTAAGAATGAAGGTGTTGTTCCTCTCCCATAGACTTTAATGGTCATCGGCGTTAATCTATTATCGACTATCAGAAATCGTCTTCATAATTGCCGATATCGACTATCGACCCGATGACGATAGTTGACGTAATTGCTCATCACTATTCCTGAGGTAAGGAAGAAATGGAACGCAGCTCAATTGATGATTAAACCCCAAGCTATGAACACATGTTCCGGTCTCCAACATATTTTTAAAAATGGCATCTTGGCTCAGGTTTCAGGGCTGTGCATCAGCTTATTAGGGTAATTAGTTGTCTCTGATGAGCTGGTGATACCATAAGAAGGGACAGTTCATATCTAATGAGGTGTGCCCCCTAATTGACCCATTTAATATGAAGTGAGAATTATCAGAATTAGATAACCAGATGGAGGTCTGATATTTCTTTGAAGCACCACAGTCTGTGAAATATCCCACTTTCTGATAACCTCTGATCCCAATAAACCATGTTTAGCATTCTTTATTGTTTTAAAATTGGTCAGACTTAATGAGCCTGAGTAGGTTATTTTTATGACTCAAAGTTAGTGACTGTCAGTATAAACATTTTTCAGACAATGGATACACATAGTTGACTTATAGTTAGGGGGTATACATTACACTGTTTGCTATTACACAATATATGTAATATACATTTCTATGACAGTTATAAACCAACCTTATTAGATTATTATTACTGCTTTGCTAATTTTCCTTACACCTTTATGATGAGGCATGGGAAATGGACCTAACAGTTATTTTCACGAGCGCATCTACATGGCAGTACCCCAGGTGAGATAGCCCTTCTTCCTCAGTAAACTATTCCCCTTTCTATATCTGAACTGTCACATATCAGGTGCTGAAAGGCATCCACCGGGCAGTGATAATCACACTTTGTAATTGTAGATATGATACATCGACTCTATAATTGCGGTCTATAAGCTTACATACAGAAAATATTGCACAATTTGGGGCTTGTCTCTGTCAGCCTCTACCCAGTGCACTCGCTCATACCTGGCTGCTGCTTGTGAATGGAGCAGGTGAAGTGCTCCAGTCGCGCTCCTTGTTTCATGTGCTATACTGCTGAAGGAATATTGGGTACCGGTACCATCTTGGAAGTAGTCGCACTCCAAGCTGGTGGATCTATTTGTTGTTGGTCATTGCTGCTGCCGCCCCAGCTATCCTGTAGCCCCTGACTGCTGCCAGCGAGTTGTTCAGATAGCGTCGTACAGAGTCTTCTATCAGAGCAATGGAGCCCAGTACACTGCTGGGATGAGTGGGCGCGGCTTAGTCGGAACCATGAAGCTCAGTCCCCTCCCCAGCAAAGCATCATGTGAAGAGTCAGGCTGCTGGCAGCTCTACAGCAGGACAGGTGAGTACTTTTCCCAGAGGTTGTGTGGGGTTGTTAGAGAGGGTTTTGAGTGGTGGGAGGGTGGTTTAGAATGGAGGGGGGTAAACAGGCTGGAGGAGAGGGATCTGAGTGGGGGAATGAGGATAGAGTGTAGGATCAGAGGGGGCGGGGCGGACAGGGAAAGGGATTTAGAATAGGGAGTCAGAGTTGGGGGAATGGACACACAGTTTTCTTATCTTACAAAAGCTGTGTGCCACTTGTCAGGGTGGGTTGTAAACTAGCTTTCTTAGACACAACAGTTGACACACAGCTTTTCTAGGATAGTAAAACTGTGTGGCATGTGGGGGATGGAATGTCACCCAACTTTCCTGGATTCTGCATAGACTATAGCCCAACTTTTCTATGATAAAAATAACTGGGTGCCACTTGTGGAGGATGGGGCATCACCCAGCTTTTCTGGATGCTGAATAGGCTATCCAGCCTATGTATTTGTATAAGTGTAATGTTTCTGTTTATTTACAGGTTCCCTTTTGGACTACTTCAGATTTGCTGGGCTACGTCGGATCAGCTTTGGATCTATTTTTTTTTTTTTATGGTTAAAGAGGATTGTTAACAGGGAGCGTTTATTTAAATAAAAGTTTTTTGTGTTAAGCATCAGTGTTTTTTTTCCCATTTAATTCCATTGTTAGTAATGGAGGATCTGAATGATGCCTCTTTACTATCCTCTTTATGTTACTATCACTCAGGCTTGGTTTCAGCCAGCAGTGGTTTTTGTCACTCCAAGGCTGACACCAACCTTGTGTCACTATGAGTACTGGGGAGAGCCGGGTAACCATTAGAAGCAGGCCCTCTAATCTAAAGGTCCGCTTCTAGGATGGCAGCAGGCTGGTATTTTTAGAGTGGGAAGGGACCAGTGTTGATGGACCTTTTAATTCTGATATTATCAGACTGCAGCTGTTGGTTTGTCATTTGCTGGCTATGGAAAATGGGGGTAATAGTGGCATGGGGTTAGTGTCAGCCTTGGGGGTCACAAAAAAACATTGCCCGACACCAATTCTGAGCAACAGTAATGGAGGCATCTGTCAGATTCTCCATTACTAACATTGGAAAAAAGTAAAGAAATCAATCCAACACTGGTCCGACTTTATATAAAAAGTTTATATAAACTTTGACAGTACTAAACTCCATCCCCTTTAAGATTATGCCTGTAGCTGATCTTCTGGGGTGCAGAGTACAGTTCAAGATGCACAATATGATTCTAGGGGGTACAGACCACAGCCGCAGCATAATCTCCAGGGGTTGCTCCTCTGTCCCCCCCTCATCCCCCAAAGACTTTGTAAGTTGTGCTCTGTACTCCTCTCTCCCACCCCTTCCCCACTATTGTTTTATGTGTCCTAGTGCCAACATCAAATACAACTCTCGCCTATCAACCCATAACCTCCCCACCTGCACCTATACCCCCATAACCTCTCCAACTATCACCCCATGTGGAGTTGTAGCTGACTACAAGTAGGGAAGTACTGGAAAAATTAGAATCTGTGCCATGATATAATGGTGCTTTATCTATTTGATTCATAATTTGTAAATGTTGGGACTATAAAATTATATAGTGTATAGGTCAAATTAATTTACCAGTGTACATGTGAAACAGAGATCAAAGGAATCAAAGATCAAAAAGACACACCAACAAAGATGCAGTTATATTTTATACAATTATTCTTTCCTGCACACCTTCCAAGTAGTATGCCAAAACCAAAATATAATCTTACCAACAATTATAAAGAATCTGTGTCTAAAACCTAACTTTTAATATACTCCATAAAACTCCAAAAGACGGGAGATCAAAAAAGAAATATAATCTTACCCCAAATCTATTTTAATTCTTTACTATTTAAATTTATTGTCTGCCAGATCAACAGGCCAGGTCAGCACTAAAAACTGTCATCTTATAATTTTAGTAGTAGACTATTCAATTAAAACAGCACATAATGAATATCTGTATGTATGTCATATTCAAAAGGTTAAATCTTAGAAAGCGGTCTCCTATGCCATCCTAAGGAATTGTATAACAAATAACATACAGTGTTTTACTTTGCCATATATGAAGGAAATGGAATAAAAATGTTCATTGTCATTTCTTTTTGTGTAGGTTTCCTAACAATTGGCCTATCATCTGTGAAAAGGAAAAAAGGAAATTATTTGTTTGAAACTATTAAGTCTGTATTTGAACAGTCAAGCTATGAAGAACTGAAAGAGATAGCTGTAGTCGTTCATTTAGCAGATTTTGACCTAGCCTGGTGTGAAAGCATTGTACAAGATATATCAAGAAAATTCTCCCATCATATTATTGCAGGAAGACTGGCAATTATCCATACTCCTGTACAGTACTATCCTGTACTAGAAGGTTTGAAAAGAAATTATAATGATCCTGATGCTCGGGTGAAATTTAGATCTAAACAAAATGTTGACTATGCGTTCCTACTAAATTTTTGTGCTAACCTCTCAGATTATTATTTAATGCTTGAAGATGATGTTAGATGTGCCAAGAATTTCTTGACAACTATTAAAAAGGTGATCAATTCCAGAAAAGGATCAAACTGGGTGACCTTAGAGTTTTCAAAACTTGGATATATTGGTAAACTATATCATACCCATGATCTACCACGACTAGCCCATTTTCTACTTATGTTCTACCAGGAAATGCCTTGTGATTGGTTGCTGATTCATTTTAGAGGTCTGCTAGCCCAAAAAGAAGCAATTCGGTTTAAGCCATCACTTTTTCAGCATATGGGATATTACTCATCATATAAAGGTGCTGAGAACAAATTGAAGGATGATGACTTTGAAGAGGACTTTCTTGATATACCTGATAACCCATCTGCCATTCTCAGCACAAATATGAATACATTTGAAAATTATGAGGTTAATAGGGCTTATAGTGGTGCTGAAGAATATTTCTGGGCCAAGCCTCCTTCTAGTGGTGACTTCTATCATATTGTGTTTGAGAAACCTACAAAAATAAGCAAAATTAAAGTCAGCACAGGAACAGAAGATCGACAAAATGATATTCTACATTATGGGACCCTGGAGGTTGGAGAAAGATTAGTTGGGACTAAGAAGAACAAAAAATGTACAACTTACCTAAGGTTAGGAGATTTCACAAATGGGAACTTTGAAATGGACAATTTAGACCGTAAAGTTCTTTTTAATATCGACTGCATTCGAATTTTAGTGACTAAAAATCAAAATGAATGGCTTATTATTAAAAGCATTAGTGTTTGGACTACTGAGATAGCGAACTAATAAACATTTTTTGCTGCCTTCCTTATGGAAGAAAGACATTTCAGTTGAATGCCAACTGGTCTTTTTCACTTATGGAATACCTTTTTGCTAATATGTGAAATGCAAATGGCAAATTAAATGTGTAAAGGCTCTTTCTATTTTACTATTTCTGTCAGGCAATATTCAAGTCAATTGGTGTTTTTGAATGTCCTCTATTTTTTTATCAAACAAAAGCATAATTTTCTCATAATCTGAAGGTGATTTTTGTAGATTATTTGTTTTATGATTTTATGTGTTAAATATGGGAATGTCACTAAGGACATACATAATTTTGTCTTGCATTTATGTTTGTTTCGTCTTTATGGTACTGTATTTTACTACCTCTATTTTCTTTGTATATTGAGCCCATTTTTAACCATAATCTTAAAATTTTAATGCACAAGACAAACTTAATTAAACACTGTGATTAAACACTGTGGATGAAATTTTTTTATTTTATGCTTTAGTACCGGTTTTTACAATTAAATCCATTAAACTTTGGTTGAAATGCTTATGTGTGTTGTTTATTACAGTATTTTAGCAATTAAACATTTTACGGCTAACTTTTAACATGGCATAAATTTCAAAACGGCAATATTTTTGGACAGAAGTTAGAAAAGTAATTTTCATGGGCTGTTCATTAGGAATTTGTATATTTGTCAAAGGGAGCACTGAAGGGTTGTAAAAGTGGCAGTGGTGCATGTTTTATTGGCAGTTTTGTGGCCCACTGCTGCTCTTTGTTCTTGCGCAGGTTACCAAGCAGTTGCCAAACTATTTTTTTTTTCTTTTTTTTATGGACAACTTTGGCAAAAATTGCAGACAGCTAAATATTTTTATGGACAAGTTGAAGAAAACGAAGTGAATGATCATGGTGGTAAGTAATATACTATGGGTGACATGCATGAAATTTGGCATGTGAACGCCAAATTTCATGCGCATAATAATGGCATAGAATATGCCTGATTTATGAACCCGCTCTACAGCAGGTCATAAATCAGGCGCATTCTAGCGCTAGGGCGACATTTCTGGCTCAGGTATACCACTTTGAAAGTGGTATACCTGTTCCAGCAGTAATGCGCCTAGAAATGCCGTAGCGAAGCTATAAATATGTTCTAGTGTGCCCGTCAACCACCCACCCCCCCCCCCCCCCCCCCCGAGATCGGGGACATTACAAATCGCCGCAGGAGATTTAAACATGCGGATGATTTAAACATTTATGAACGGGGCTGCGCCTGATATCTGGCGCAGCCCAGTTTATACGTGTCGCCCTATATGTCTATAGTTCATGTACAATGTGTAGATTGCATAATCATTTGATTGAAAAATGCAAGCAAACAAAACCTTACCAATTCTTTGGTACTTACAAGGTGAAACTTTCCCTGGTCCTACCAGTGTCTGCTTCACTAACCTTCAGGAAGCCAGAAAACAAATACCGGAATGAGACTAGAGTAACAATACAACATGGGATTGGCAATGTGACTATACTGTTTTTTTTGTTTGTTTGTTTTCTTTTTATTTATTTTTTTAAATCAATGCTTGCGAAAGCACAAAAAAATTCTTTCATTTCATAAATAATAAGCATAAAACTGAAAGTCTTGGCTCTCTTAGAAATTATCTGGGTGTGGTATGGAGGAGAAAAAGGAAAAGGTGAGTCTATTGAATGTGTTTTTCTCTACCATATTTACATATGAAAACCCAACGACAGATAACACAATTAGGGTAAATTCTCCATTGAATGTCACCTGCTTAACCCAGCAAGAAGTGCAGTGCCATCTTAGGCTATGTTCACAAGGCTGATTTGGGGACAGATTTCAGTCCGTATTGCGCGCCGTACTGCGCGCAAATACGGCTGAAATCCATCCCTGTCATTACGGTAATCCACAGTTCTCATTATCCCGGAGGGATACGCGCTGTGGATAATTAAAGTCTATAGGCCGACGAGCTCCCCCCCCCTCCGCCCTCGCCCCGCCCCCGTACACACGCCGTAATTGCGGGCGAAATCCTTCCCGCAATTGCGGTATCAATCAGCCGTGTGAACATAGCCTTAAAATAAACAAATAGCAGGTCTAGATAGCATCCTGCAGGAACTAAGTAGACCTTTATTTTTAATATTTACAGATTATATGATGACAGGGTCTGATACATGGGACTGGCTCCTGGCAAATGTGTTGCCAATATTCAAAGTGGGTTGAAAAGTGAGCCTGGAAACTATAGGTTTATCATTTTAACTTTAATTGTGAATGATATAATTAAATATTTTCTAAGCTGTACTATTATGGAGTGAAAATAATCCTATAACACAACAACAGAACAGCCTTATGAGGGATGTCCTGCCAAATTAATAAGATCACCTTGTATGAGGAAGTAAGTTCCAGACTGGACCAGGTAAGGCTGTAGATGTTGTCTATCTGGACTTCTCAAAGGCATTGGATAGTGTGCCACATAAAAAATTCAGAATGTTAGGATAGGGGGAATATATATGTAATTGGATTCACTGGCTCTGTGAAAGTAAATTCAGGGTGGTTATGGCACTCTGATTGGGTCAAAGTTGCTAGTGGAATAGCAAAGGGGTCAGTGATGGGGACAGTTTTTAAATATATTTAATAGTAACATTGTAGAAGGGCAGAATTCCAAAATTTGCAGATTATACAATGTTGTATGAGGTAATTAACACAGGAGGATAATTTGATATTACTGAAAATTAGGAAAGTTGGAGGTTTTGGAGTAGAAGTGGCAAATTAAGTTTAATGTGGATCCATGTAAATGGCAAAAAGTATACTTCTGCTTCTATACAAACCACTGGAGATGCCATATATGGAATATTCCATCTCTATTGTACTACAACCAGATTGGTTAGGGAATGATAAATGGCAATACCAATGCTATCAAGCTTGGGGTTATTCAGTTTGGGAAAAAGACAGCTTAACAGGGATATCCAGTTTATCTAAGTATTAAAAAATAAGATACTGGCCCCAAGAACATAGACACAAAGCTATATTCATTTATTTCCTCACCTCCGATCCAGGTCTGGCTCTCCTCAGTCTTCTAATTACTTTCAAAGTGGAAAGGTAATTTCACACGGTGTGTTGGATCCAATTTGGATCCGTTTTTGGATGCGTATTTGGATCTGTTTTTCGGACCCTAAACAGACCCAAACATGCATCTAACAATGTGCGGTTTGATTTAACATTGCTTTCAATATAAAACACTCATAGGCTGAGTGACCACTGATGCCTGGTTTACATGTGTCTTTCTGATGCGTCTTTCGGATCCATTCAAAAAATTGTCATGTCAATTCTTGATCCAAAAGACACTGCAGAGGCCTTATTTAAAACTATAGGGTGTGTTTCCGGTGCAGCAAAAACGCATCCAAACATGTACCTGCATGTTGGATGTGTTTTGGATGTTATTGACGCAGCGCTTTTGAATGTGTTTTTCGGATCCAAAATGGATCCAACACACCGTGTGAACATACACTAATTGTTGATTAGTTACTGTTATCATGTGCCACTCCCTAATGCCTGAATGGAAATTAACAGCTCCAAACCGTGTAGAGGAGGCACATAACTACTGCAACAATGACATCACCATGAGAAAGGTTCATTCTCTCTGTTCAGCTGAAAGAAGGTTTCACCATCATTATATACGAGATTCTTTGCTGTAAGATTGGTGAAACTATGGAACTCACTACCACAAGAGGTTGTAATTGAGGACTCATTAAACAAATTCAAGAGAGTTGCCTTTCTTAAAAGAAAAAAAAAATTATAGGTTATGGGTATTAAAGTCTGTAGATGGGATATCGTTCCAGGGATTTATTCTGATTGCCATATTTAGATTGCCTTCTTTTCGGTGAATACAGAAGGGTTAGTGGTTGGGATTGATGGACCTGTGTCTTTTTTCAAACATTTCTACTATGTTACTATATGCATTGTAAAAAGGTAATTCAGTAAAAATTCCACAAGATTTGGAGTAGATTTACTGCTCCAGATCTTCCTGTGGCTTTCTGCTGATTTAGAAACATTTTTTTTTAAAGCACCTGTCATGTCGCAAATATAGTTTGAATATTATTTGTATTGTGTATAGTAAAAGCAACTGATATATTAATTATCGTTGAGTTATAGTACAAGTTACACAACATATCCTATATACTTTTATAGCCTCAGTTGTATAGTATAGATACAGTACATTTATCTTACCGGTCATAATGTGCATATAGAGTGATCAGCCAAAGCATGAAAGTGGATAACACTGATCTTGTTACAATGGCATTTGCCAAAATGGAAATGTGTGAACAGTCAGTTCTTGACGTTGATGTATTGGAAACAGGAAAGATGGGCAAGCACAAGGATCTGAGCTGCTTTGACAAGGATCAGACCTGTGACCGTTTGAATAATATCTAATACCATTAACTAAAAGGGTTGTAGGACAGAACGATGCCACCAGATGTGAGACATTGTTCCCGCGTCTCGTTTGTAGTGCCAGCATGTATTGGGTACTTCAGGATATTGGGAATATAGGAGTGCTTGAACTCTGTACCATCTTGTCATGATTTTGTTATTCAATTCCTGCACCTTGGAGGAGACAGATGTCTTCTTCCAGTCTTCGCTGTAAAGTTCATTTGTTATTTATTGTTCCCAACTCTTTTTAAAAGGGAAGTTTTCTGTGTCTGACACAGATATTAGTAACCCATAAAGGTTTGACAGTGTCTTCCAAAAGGATCCTGTAAGCACCATGATTCAAAAGTTGTGGCAGATCTATGGAGGTGTAGAGAGGATTTATGTGAAGCTCCGAAGCTGATAATAATTCAGCCTGGAAAAATGAAGGGTTTTCAATTAGTTCATGGTATAATATTAGGAAGTCTGAAGAAAATATATCCACAAATAATTATATTGAACATCGGTCACTTCTAAGTCGGGAGAGGGCTTGTGATACAACCTTGGGGACAGCTGGGTTGACAATTAGGCATTAGAGGGTTTCCAGCAGTAAATATATTCATTTTGGGGGGATCTGCGTGTTGAGACTGAAATTTGGGCAACAAGGGAGATATTACAAAAAGATTTCTGAGGTAGAAGCTTTATGAAAAGTTGTTTCAATTTGAACCCAAAGTTTAGTGTTAGCATGATGGACGTTATCGATCATTCGGACTTTTACTGAGACACGCCTCTCTCTGATTGTGGTCGGGCAAGAATGGTGTTGGAGATCCTAGGGTGTTTCCTCGCCCAAGTAAATTGTGAAGAAAGCTTTTGTAGGGCAGCAAAAAGGTTTTAGTGAGAAGAGCAGGGATCACCTGAAAAAAATAAAGATGGGGTAATACGTTCATTTTTAGAATAGTTATACATCTATTCTATCCCACTTCAGCAGGTTTTATCTAATGCTGTGAAGTAAAGGAGTCAAGTTTAACTAAGTTGGCGGCAAAGGCATAGCATCTGATATGATTATTGTCAATAGGAATACCGTGGATAATGTTCCATGACCAATACATAAAGTAATGCAGACAATGGACACATCCCTAACTTTTACCATTATTAATAATCAACAGGTTGGATAGAGAGTCATTAATACAAATTTGGATTTAAGGAGAACAGTAAAGCCCCAAAACTTTCCCTACAATAGCAGGGCCCAGATACTGTACATGTTTTTCAGTACACCTTCCAGAAAAGACCAGTCCACATGGTCAAAGACCATCTCTGCATCTAGTTTCGAGTTATGAACATAGTTGATAAGACAGAAAGTTTTTTAGTATGTTTTCTATCGCCTCCCTGGAGGGACAAAACCCACCTGGCCAAGATGTATTAGTTTCTCTAGTAGTAGGTTTAACCTCAAAGCTATTATCTTAGCGAAGAGATTTGTGTCTGTTTTAATGAGAGAAATAGGATGGTAGCTCTGACAGAGAGTGGGGTCTTTACTTTTCTTAGGGATAACAGTAATATGTGCATTCAGGAATTCTGGATCAATGGGAGACTCTAAGGAAACTGCATTTAATGCAGAGGTTCAGACAATTCCTCAAGTAGCACTTTATAAAATTTTGCAGTATAGCCACCTGGACTTTTGCCAGACAACAGAGATGATATTTCAAGCCTAAGTTCATCAGTTATAAATGGTTCCTTCAGAGAGACGAGAGATTGAGGAGCAAGAGATGGAAGGGTTGTTTTCAGCAGGTAGTCCTGGAGGGAAGTAAAGTGTTAGTTAGAGCCCAATTGACAATGAGGAGTAGGGGGGTTACATAGTTACATAGTTAGTAGGTTGAAAGAAGACACATGTCCATCGAGTTCAACCAAGGGTGGGGAAAATGTGGGTGAGGGAGAGAGACAAGGACTTAAAGCCCAGGCTCTCCACTGGTTAATGCCCCGAAACCCACAAGGCAAGAACCAACCTGCTCCAGTATAGACCCTATATCTGACCCCAGAGCCGCCACCGGCCAGGATCCAGAATTTTACCTAGCTACGTACGCATTAATATTCTTTAGTTCCAGTAGGTATCTAAGCCTTTACTTGAAACTCTCTACAGTTCCTGCCGTGACCAGCTCCTCAGGCAGGCTATTCCACATATTTACAGTTCTTACAGTGAAGAACGCTCTTCTCCTCTGGAGATTGAATCCTTTTTTCTCTAGTCGAAGGGAATGTCCCCTTGTCTTTTGAGGGGGCTTCACCTGAAATAATTTTTCCCCATACTTTTTGTAGGGACCATTTATATATTTATATAAATTAATCATGTCCCCCCGAAGCCGTCTTTTCTCAAGACTAAATAAGTTCAATTCTACTAACCTCGACTCATAACTAAGATGCTCCATTCCACTTATAAGTTTGGTTGCTCGTCTTTGTACTCTCTCTAGCTCTATTACATCTCTTCTATAAACTGGGGCCCAGAACTGAACAGCATATTCTAAGTGAGGTCGCACCAATGCTTTGTACAGCGGTAGAATGACATCCTTGTCCCGCGAGTCCATGCCTCTTTTAATACACGCCAATATCTTACTGGCCTTAGAGGCAGCTGATTGACATTGCATGCTGTTCTGTAGTTTATGATCTACAAGAACGCCCAGATCTTTCTCAACAAGCGATTCTCCAAGTTTTTCTCCCCCTAGGACATATGATGCCTGTATATTATTTCTCCCAGATGCAGAACCTTACATTTTTCCACATTGAACCCATTTGCCAAGTGGGATGCCCAAGCACTCAGTGTGTCCAGGTCTGCTTGCAATTTATGAGCATCTTCCATAGATTGCACTACCCTACATAGCTTGGTGTCATCTGCAAAAATCGAAACCGTGCTATTGATCCCTTCCACTATATCGTTAATAAATACATTAAATAAGAGAGGACCCAATACTGAGCCCTGCGGCACACCACTCTCAACCGGGGACCACTCAGAGTAGGATTCATTTACCACCACTCTCTGAGTACGATCCAGCAGCCAGTTTTTAATCCAATTACACACTGTTATCTCTAACCCAATGGATTCTAGTTTACCTAACAAACGCTTATGCGGGACAGTGTCAAACGCCTTTGCAAAGTCTAAAAACACAATATCCACAGCTGCCCCGCTATCCAGACTTCTACTCGCCTCTTCATAAAAAGAAATCAGATTGGTCTGACAGCTTCTGTCCTTAGTAAAATCCATGCTGGCAATCACTAATAATATTGTGTTTGTCAACATACTCCTGTATATAGTCCCAATGAGCCCTTCAAACATTTTTCCCACAACAGATGTTAAACTTACTGGTCTATAATTACCTGGGCAAGACTTAGAACCTTTTTTGAAGATGGGAACTACATTTGCCTTGCGCCAGTCTCCTGGCACTATACCAGTCACCAAGGAATCTCTATATATCATGTACAGGGCACACCGATAACCGAGCTGAGCTCTTTAAGAACTCTTGGGTGAATGCCATCAGGGCCTGGAGCCTTGTTCACATTCAGTTTATTTAACTTGGCTTTCACTTTTTCTACACTGAGCCAATTAATTATAGCAGATGATGTATTAACAGTACTGGCACCACCTAGATCCGCACTTGGCCCAACCCCCTCAACTACTATCTCCTTGATAGTATATACTGAGCTGAAGAACCTATTTAGTACCTCTGCTTTCTCTTGGTCACCAGTGACCAGCTCCCCATCACAGGTTTTTAAGGGTCCAACTTGCTCTGACTTTGGCTTTTTGGCATTTATATGTTTAAAGAATTTCTTGGGGTTAGTCTTGCTATCCTTGGCCACTTGCCTTTCATTTTGAATTTTAGCTGCTTTTATCACTTTTTTTACAGATTTTATTAAGCTCTTTGTAATTTTCAAAGGCTGATGCCGAGCCCTCTGACTTATATTTTTTAAAGGCCCTTTTTTTATTGTTTATTGCCCTCTTAACAGAAGGTAGAAGCCATGTTGGTTTTAGTTTTAGTCGCCTATACTTGTTACCCATAGGAATATATTTTGCAATAAATTTCCCCAAAGTATATTTAAAGCTCCTCCATTTGGCTTCTATATCACTATTTGCTAATAGCTGCTCCCAGTCTAGGTCCTGTATTGCGTCCCTCATAAGCAAAATTTGGCCCTTTTAAATTAAGTGTTTTTACTTTCCCCTCTCGGTTTTTCTTTTTTCCAGTTTATGCTAAAATAAATTATATTGTGGTCACTGTTACCTAGATTTTCAGAAACCGTGACCGTTCCGACAAGTTCTGCTTTATTAGAAATGACCAGATCCAACAGAGCATCACTTCTAGTGGGTTCCACCACAAAACTGCACCATAAAATTATCCTCTAACAGATTGAGGAACTTCCTTTTTCAGTCGATGCAGAACCGTGACCCCAGTCAATGCCTGGGAAATTGAAGTCACCCATTATTATTACTGTACCTGGCCTGAGTTGCCCGCACCGTTTGATTATGCATCTGTTCTTCTATCTCCTCAGTTGATGTTCGAGGGTCTATAGATTACACCAAAAATAATATTTTCTGCATTAATCCCACCTTGTATTTCCACCCACAATGTTTCCACATCATTAGCTACTCCGCCCTGTATTACCTCTTTCACATTTGCCTTCATATCACTCCTTACATATAAACACACTCCTCCTCCCCTCCTGTTCGCTCTGTCTTTCCTAAATAGATTAAAACCTTGAAGGTTGACCACCCAATCATGCGAGGAGTCCAGCCATGTTTCAGCAATACCTACCACATCAATCAGCTCCTCTACAACTAGCGCCTCAAGTTCCCCTATTTTGGTAGCAAGACTTCTAGCATTTGTGAATAGACATTTTAAGTTCCCTTCCAGTTTTACACTTTCCGTCAATGGTTTGGGATTGTATCTAACATGTTCATTAGACTTCATGGGATCATACATTACCCGATCAGTAGACAGCATGGGATTAAACGTTACCTGTTCAGATGGCGGTTTTCGATTAAACATCTCTCCTTCGGTAGATGGCATGGGATTATACATTACCCTTTCAGATAATGGCACGGGATTATACATTATACCTTTATTAGACAGCATGCGATTATTAATTATACAGTTAGTAGATGGCATGAGATTACATGAGATATTGTGGGTACTTATATCTTCAATGCTTGTTTGCAACACATGGATCTCCTTATCCACTGGTCTTCTCCACCTCCCCCATTCCACTTCTCCACCCGCCGATATAGTCTGCCCACTCTCTAACCTATCTAGCCCTTCATTTTCTATATTGTCCTCCCTCCTCATCCCTAGTTTAAATACTCCCGCACCCCATCTAGAATTCTTTCCCCCAGCACAGCAGACCCCCTTCCATTTAGGTGCAATTTATCTGTAGAAAACAGATTGTACCCCAATGAAAAATCAGCCCAGTGCTCTAAGAACCCAAACCCCTCTGTCCTACACCAAGACTTCAGCCATGCATTTAACTCCCTGAGCTCCCGTTGTCTTTCCTGAGTAGCGCATGGCACCGGCAGTATTCCAGAGAACACAACCTTGGAGGTCCATCCCTTCAGCTTTGAGCCTAGTTCTTTAAAATTATTCTTTAGGAGCCTCCACCTACCGTGTATTCTGTCATTGGTTCCAACATGGACCACAACAGCTGGGTCATCGCCAGCCCCTCCCAGTAATTTATCCACCCGGTCCACCACATGCCGAACCCTGGCCCCAGGGAGACAGCAAACCATTCGGTTGAGGCGGTCCTGGCGACAAATTATTCTATCCGTCTTCCTGATTATAGAATCCCCTACAACTACTAACTGTCTTTTCTTACCTGCATTCCCAACCCCCCTACTACTAGATGGGCTGCTCTTCCGGCTGCTAGGAAGAGCAGTGTCCACTAGGGCTGCCATTTCTGAGACTGATTCCCCAGCATTGTCACCCAA
Organism: Phyllomedusa bahiana; assembly: GCA_025379985.1. Taxonomy (NCBI): domain Eukaryota; kingdom Metazoa; phylum Chordata; class Amphibia; order Anura; family Hylidae; genus Phyllomedusa; species Phyllomedusa bahiana. The sequence goes on from JAODAL010009798.1 coordinate 99,261, forward strand.
CTTGGCAATTTTGCTAGGAATCTCAGGAGGAGAAGCGGCCTTCCTTTTTCTGGTACCCCTAGAGCTCCCCCTGTCTACATTAACCCAGCTACACGGCTCCTCCTGCTGTTCCAATACTCCACCCTCCACATTTAGCCCACTAATTGTTTGCTCCAAGAGTAGCAAACTCTTCTCTTCATTGTCAATCGCCCTCAGTGTCGCATTTTGCTCCTCTAGGTCTAAAATGCGAGCTACCAGAGTAGCAACATGCTCACATCTGCTACAGCGGTATTCACCCTGGATCTCTTGCTCCAGTAGTGCATACATATGGCAGATTGTGCACTGCTGGAAATTGCCAGTGAAGCTGCCCATTATCCTGGTGCAACAGCAATGAAGAAAAAAAAAAAAAAAAAGTTAATGAGATTGAAGTATTAAATAAAAGAGGTTTGTTTACTTACCAGTTTTTCTCTCCTGTTTTTAACTCCGGTTGTTTTGAACTCCGCACTCTGTTCTTTCCAAGCACTCCGTTTGAGCCAAGCAAATAGAGCAAAGGTTATAGAGGCTAGAGTAGTAATCGTGGAAGGATGATAGGATATCATTAGTTAAATGAGCAATCTGCCCTCTTTAGTTTTTAAATGAGGGGACAAATAATGAGGCTCTTTTATCATGTAAGTCTCGTGCCAAAAATCTCTCAGGCTCTTTTCATAGAAGGCAGTTGAACATATTTGGCAGTATTTCTTGTATTTGTGTTAGATCAGTTGAAGGATCTCATTACATAACTGGGTGAGATCTCTAAGATCAGATTCCAAACCAGAATAGGTAAGGGCCATCTCCAACAGGTTCAGATGTGAAAATAGAGATTGGAGTTTTTGAGATGCTTCTCTTTTGAGGCGGGCATCACACTTGAGAGTTTCCCATTTGATTTGAGGTGATGTGGTGTCAGAGTGATGCGTAACTATAAAAGTACTGATCAAGGATTTTAATTCAGATAGACAAAATGAATCGGAGGCAAACAACTCATTTGGTCATTGTTAGGTATGTAAATTTTACTAATATTATATGTATGCCCCTGTATGCTGCACTTCACAAAGAGAATTCTGGCATCCTGGTCAGTAAAGACGTCTATGTTTTGTAAGGGCAGGGATTTGTGGAACAAAATAGATAGTTCCTTTGTTTTGGTGGTTAAACTGCTGCTATGGTACCAGGCAGGGAAGTACCTATTATGAAAAGTCTAAATATGGGATATGAGCAAATCTGTTTCCTGTAGACAGACTATATGTGACTACTGCTTATGCAAATGGTACAAATTTTGTGACCATTTCTCGGAAATATTAAATCCTTTAATGTTAACAGTAGCCATAGGGTTTGCAGTATGGGATTGAGAAAGGAAAGAAACCCAAGAAGAATACAAGCTGGTGAAGCTAGGGTCGACTGGAGAAACAGTAGGATTTTTAACATAAATCACAAAACAGTGAACAACTGAGGTCTGACAAAGAAAGACCAGAAAACTAAGCAAAAACGTAAAGTGAAAAAGCCATTACTATTGGATGATTAGTAGGCCACAAGACAAAAATACCTGAACCAAAAAAAGAGGAAAAAGCACCATAGGACAAACAGAGCACAATAGGACAATTGGCAGTGTGGCGATTAGAGCAATAAGGAGAATTGGTATGAACACATTGTGGTTGAAAGAGCAATTGAAAAGTTAAAGTATACAAAATATATCCAAAGACATCCTAAAGGAGGAATTTGATAGACAACTTAGTACCTTAGTTATACTTAGTAAATCCAAGTCAAGAGTTGAGATAGTGGGATAAAGAACCACAGGATACCAAAGAAAAGGGTATGGATACCAGTCCTCATAATTACTGGTGCCCCTCCCCCTCCCCCATTCACCACCAGTCAACAGAGAAGGATTAAACAATCTACAGAGGCAAAATAAATGTATGTAAGTAAGTAATTAGGTAATAAAGCATAAATATATCAAACATATTAAAAAGTAGAGAAAAAGGAAAAACACTTATATAGCTCATAAGTTCCTGTGTGAAGGTTAACAATGTGGAGGTGACGTGCTTTCCGGGATTTCCAAGCGACCTCTGTGATTTTAGCATGGCAGAAGGGAATTGGCGATTCAGAGTTCTCTGAGAGGCAGCTTTCAACAGCAGAATGTCAGGTGATGTTGCGGATTTCCAGTCAGGAATGAGCAACTTGAGGAGATTACATGCTGAGATGCTTTACTTGTAATGCAAAAGGGAAACCCCATCTATAGGATAGGCAATATTTATAGCATGGATGATAGACAGTAGAGGCTTGATTGCTGCATGCATATGGAGCATATGCCTAGAAAGGTCAAGAAACAGTCCTAGTTTTTGCCATTGAATATTACATTCTGCATAATGTGAGCTTTACTCATTATTTTATCCTTCAAAGTATGACAGTGAATTCTGCATATAAGGTTTCTTGGGCGTGATGGATCTTGTCTCTGTGAAAGAAGCGCTCTATGTGCCTAGTCAAATTCTTTCAACACTGTAGCAGAGATAAATTCGTATGCCCGCCACTCAATGCTGTCTGATGTAAGAAGGCTCCTCAACCTCCGATTTAGAACTCATTTATAATACAAGCAGATTCAAATGTTGCAAAAAGTTATCAAACATTTATTAAAAGTCCCATAAATACAAGACTTAATCTGTAACATCTCGTTACTTGCGTTTTAATGGTATTGGCAATCCATAGCAGGTGGCAGGAACACTCAAATGCACGTTTCCAAACTGCGATGCTGCGACCGCATAGCCCGGCTACTCCATCTTGAGATGCATACTATTCTGACAGGCGGGCGTGACGCAGGGCGCGCGACGTTTCGGGGGACCTCCCCCTTCCTCAAGCACGCGCTGCTAGCTTACCTTATGCTATTTATAGGTAAGCGCAGAAATCTACAATTTCCATTTCCGCAATTTCAGCAGGATAAAAACCTACTTTGTCCAATAATATATAATTTATAAAAAGGCTCTAAGACCCCAGCTCTCGTTCATACCAGCTGGCGCAAGCGTATTCAATTCATAGATCCATCTTGCTTCATGTTGCAAAAGAAGCATTTCAACTGATTCTCCTTCTTTAACACTAACTTCTTTTAATTTTTTGATGACATTATTAGACATTGTTCTAACAAAGAACTATTTCAGATTCGGGGAAGAGATATACCTACAGACTCATGCACCTCTATGGGGTCGCCAGTTGCGCCGAGTTACGCTAACACGTTTATGGCGGCACTTGAAAAACAATATATCCAAAAAACTCCGGGCTACCACAGTGTGGTGGCCTGGTATCGGTATGTGGATGACATCTTTGTCCTGTGGAGAGGTACTGAGAAACCACTTGAAACTTTTGTGGAGAACATTAATAAAATACACCCTCTTATTGAGTTCACTGCCACAGTGGACAAAGATGTCATCCACTACCTTGATGTCGAGGTTAGGAAAGTCTCTGATAGGTTTTCGACTAGCCTGTTTACTAAGCCAATTGAGAGGAATAACGTTCTGCACAAGAAAAGCTATAATGCGCCAAAAACATTTGACGGCATAGTGAAAGGCCAGCTTACAAGAGTAAGGCGAATCTGTTCTACTAAACAAATATATCAAGAACAGAGTCAGAAAATTATTAAAAAATTTGAAGAAAGAGGATATGATAGGACACAGATGGAAGGGATAGCACAAGATATAGGTAAAAAAGATCGTTCTGCCCTACTCAACAGGCATCAGAAAAAAGATAAAAAGGGAGCTCTTGCATTTGTTAGTACCTATGACACTCATAGTGAAATGATAAAGAGAGTAATCAAAAAACATTGGAGTATATTGAAGAGCGATAGTAGATAGTATGCATCTCAAGATGGAGTAGCCGGGCTATGCGGTTGCAGCATCGCAGTTTGGAAACGTGCATTTGAGTGTTCCTGCCACCTGCTATAGATTGCCAATATCAGTAAAACGCAAGTAACGAGATGTTACAGATTAAGTCTTGTATTTATGGGACTTTTAATAAATGTTTGATAACTTTTTGCAACATTTGAATCTGCTTGTATTATATTTGAGTCCTAGTCAAATTCTATCAGCGAGTCATCTGGTTTGCCCAGTATGTCATTAAAGACCTTGGTTAAGGTGGGAATTAAAATGGATGCTCGCACTGTTTCAGGCAGACCTCAAATTCTGACATTGTTTCGTCTGTTTCAGTTCTCCAGATCGTCCATTTGAGCTGCAAAACTGGACTGGAGGACAGTAAGTTCAGAAATGGTAGATTGCAAATTAGAGATAATAAGACTTGTAGACTTCTGCGCAATTTATACCTTCTGGAATTTATCTTGTAGCACAGCTATGTATGATTACACTGGCTGAAGGTCTCATCTCCATGCATACTGCAGATTTTGGGCTGGCTGTTTCACATCAAACTTTGAGGGAAGCAATGATAGCAAGGCATGTTATTCAGGATGAGCTTGAAGGGTGTTCAATGCATCCTCAGTAGCAGGCAAAGTGGTATTATAAGAAATAATGTGGAAATTAGTAAGTGGCTAGTCAAATACTAGAACCTGGGGGCTAAACGTAGATCATGTTAGACTGCCACCCCAAGTGGAGGAGTCTGGGCTAGAGATCCAGAGTGGTGGTATTATGAGATAATGTGGAAATTTGTAAGTGGATGTTCAGATACTTGAACCTGGGGGGCTTAACATAGATCGTATTGGCTGAAACCCCAAGTGGAGGAGTCTGGGCTAAAGATCTAGGGTGTACTGTGTGCTATTTAGGCAGATGATGTCTTTTTGATTACAGGGAGACCCAATGTTGGGCCAAGATGAACAGAGCAGTCAGGTCTGTCAGGGGTTTCTGAAGTACACTACCATACAAAAGTTTGGGGACACTAAGAAATTTCCTTATTTTTGAAAGAAAAGCATTTTTTTTTTTTTTTTTTAATGAAGCTAACATTAAATGAATCAGAAATACCCTATATACATTGTTAATGTGGTAAATGACTATTCTAGCTGCAAACGTCTGGTTGTTAATGCAATATCTACACAGGTGTATAGAGGCCCATTTCCAACAACCATCACTCCAGTGTTCTAATGGTACATTGTGTTTGCTAACTGTGTAAGAAAGCTATTGGATATTTTGAACACCCTTGAAAACCCTTGTGCAAGTATGCTAGCACAGCTGAAAACAGTTTTGCTGATTAGAGAAGCTATAAAACTGACCTTCCTTTGAGCTAGTTGAGAATCTAGAGCATTACATTTGTTGGTTCGATTAAACTCGCAAAATGACCAGAAAAAGAGAACTTTCATGTGAAACTTGACAGTCTATTGTTGTGCTGAGTGATGAAGGCTATTACATGCGAGAAATTGCCAAGAAACTGAAGATTTCCTAAGACGGTGTGTACTACTACTTTCAGAGGAGAACACCAACAGGCTCTAACCAGAGTAGAAAGAGAAGTGGGAGGCTCCGCTGCACAACTGAGCAACAAGACAAGTACATTAGAGTCTGTAGTTTGAGAAATCGACGCCTCACAGGTCCTCAACTGGCAGCTCATTAAATAGTACCCACAAAACGCCAGTGTCAACATCTACAGTGATGAGGCGACTCCGGAACGCTGGCCTTCAGGGCAGAATAGCAAAGAAAAAGACATATTTGAGACTGGCTAATCAAAGGAAAAGATTAATATGGGCTAAAGAACACAGACATTGGACAGAGGAAGATTGGACAAAAAATTGCTATGGACAGACGAATCGAAGTTTGAGGTGTTTGGATCACACAGAAGAACATTTGTGAGATGCAGAACAACTGAAAAGATGCTGGAAGAGTGCCTGCCGCCAACTGTCAAGCATGGTGGAAGTAATGTGATGGTCTGGGGTTGCTTTGGTGCTGGTAAAGTTGGAGATTTGTACAAGGTAAACAGTATTTTGAATAAGGAAGTCTATTACTCCATTTTGCAACGCCATGCCATACTCTGAGGACAGCACTTGACTGGAACGAATTTCATCCTGCAACAGGACAATGACCCAAAGCACACTTCAAAATTATGCAAGAACTATTTAGGGAAGAAGCAGGCAACTGGTATTCTATCTGCAATAGAGTGGCCAGCACAGTCACCAGATCTCAACCCCATTGAGCTGTTGTGGGAGCAGCTTGACCGTATGGTACGCAAAAAGTGCCCATCAAGCCAATCCAGAGACTCAGATTACCCTGTACAAGCAGCTATATCCTCAGCTCCCCTTGCACAGTTGGTATCTCCCAACAGAATTAATCCTGCTAAATAAAGAACTCTACTAAAAAGTAAAATTAAAACCTATTCCCCTGTAATAATGATATGAGCCCTCTGATTTTATATTGACATGTATTGGAAAAAGTCTTATAATTTCATCTACTATTATATTTTGTTTGTGTGGAGGTGATAGGTACCTTTTAAGTAAATCTCTAAATTCTTATTACATTCGTAAATTAATAGATGGATGGGTCTCATTTTACAAATGGTCATACATTTAAACATCTATAAAAATCCTAAAACTCAACAATCCCTTCTGAACACTGACATGCATCCTTATAGAAGTTTGGGGTCATCAAGGTTGTAGCTGTAATCCTAGAAAATAGCCAAATAATTCTAAATGTGTGTTTCTGCTTTGGCACCTTTTGCCAAAGAAAAGTTTATCACTTGCAAAAAAATTACTTTTTGCCATACCAACCAACTGCACATAAATAGCTGTCAACCAGTTGTGTCACCAAAATGCTAATTTTTACAACTAGATGAATACTATGGGCGACATGTATGAAGATCGGTGCCTCGGAGCGCCCGTTTTCACGGGATTTTTTGTGAAAGCTGCGCCTCATGTATGTCGGCGCCCAAGATGCGCTCATACATGCGGTGTAAAGTCCCCTGTGCCTCGCCAGTGTGTGAGGCGCAGTGCGGGACTTAGGCGCAGAAGAACTGCGCCTCACCTGTATCTTCGTGGATCGGAAGATTCATCGCCCAAAGAGGTGCGCTCATACATGCGGTGAAAAGTTCCCTGTGCCTTGCCAGTGTGTGAGGTGAAGTGCGGGACTTAGGCGCAGAAGGACTGCGCCTAACATGTATTCCGATTCGAGACACGCTGGAAAACAGCGAGAAATCATTAAACATGTTAGTGAATAGCAAAAAGAGTTGTCTTTCAAATGAATGAATGAATGAATGAATAAAGAGAAAAATCAAAGCTGTCTAAAAGCGATAAAATGTATTGAAAAAGTGGATCATTTAAAATTAAAGGGAAAATATATAAGATCGCTAAAGAAAAAAATTTCGGCTCTCAGCTCAGTGAGGCATGGAGTATGAATTAAAAAAAAGTTTTTATTAGTTGCAAAACATTATCTGAAAAAGAGCTCAAACCTTCTAAAAAATACATAAAATCACTAACAAAAAATCAATAACGGCGCAACATCAGGAATTGGGATATTGGAAATTGCCGGGAAATACAGTAATTAAAATTTTGTAAGCGCTTCTCATTGGTCGACAGAAACCAGCCAATCAGAATAGGAGCGACAGTGAACCATTATAACCTATGGAGTAGTATTGACCAATCAAATGAAAAGGTGGGACATTTTGGCCCATTCCATTACGTTCTCGCTTCACTTCGCCTCCTCCGGCTCAGGTAGACCCCATTCAACTAGGTCTGCCTGTCGAAGCAGCAATGCGCCTCATTTTGCCGACCGGCATTCCTGCATGCTTCGGAGTATTCTAAAGTTCTGCGTCCCGCCCCAGAACGCCCACGCCACGCCCCTTCATGTTAGGCGCAGCAGAAAGTGGTGAAGCTTGCGCCTAACATCGCATCCCTGCGTCCGACAGGGGATTCGGATCGGTGAGGCGCAGTTTTCACCAGAAAACAGGCGCAACTCCCGATCATACATGTCGCCCTATGAGTTCATACTAAAACATTAAAATGTCAAACTTATGTTAAGAGGTATTTATTTAATTTAATTGTTAATCACATAATATATTTATTTCATATTCCTTAGATAGTGTATATGTTATATTTTAAAATGTAGCTTTTTTGCTTGTTGTTCTGACCATTTCCTGCTTATTTTTAATAATAGTACTCTGTGATATGGGCAAAGTTCTTTATATTTGGAAGCTGTTATTTGGCGACATTTGCAGGCTTACATAGTGCCTAACTCTCATATACATAAATATATATTATACAGAGTGCTTGGATAACCGTGCTCAGTGCCCAAAAGTACCGCTTTTGCAGTTTTGGGGGTTCAGAAATTGTATAACACACCATCTCCAAATCTCCTATGTGTCAAAGGGGATTTTGGGCCCCCTTAGGATGCAGGGCCCACGTAGCGGCTGCTTCCGCTGCACCTCCTATAGCTACGCCCCTGCTTGCAAGCTGTCCTCATCTTTTCAGTTAGCCACTGAAAGGAATGAAATATTTTTTCTGTCACTCTTAGAGCCAAATTTTCTTCACTAAGTTATTCCACGTATCCAGTTTACTGTTATGGATGGTAATTACAGCTCCTCCTCACCTGTATAGGCATATAAATTAACTAGAACATCTTCTCCCATTGACTTTAATGGGTTTCGAGTTCTAGTTCAAATAGAGCGTCGAACTGAACACACTAAAGTTCGAGGTTCTAATCGAACTAGAACTTTTTACTGCTCGCTCATCTCTAGTTATGATGTGCAGGTTATTGCAGCCTTTTCCTATTCATGTCATTCACCAGCTGATCTGATATTGATGGCTAAGCCTAGAATAGGTTATTAGTATTGTGATCTCAGCAAATCCTTTTAACTCTATGGCTGTATGTGGGTAAAAGGAAAGGTTGATACTCTGTATGAGACTGTGTCGTGAACCCTATAAAAAAAATTAATATAAAAGAATAGAATGAAATTATACAGTTGAGTCACATTATTATGACTGTTTCCTATTACTGATGTCGACAGTTCATAGGGTCATGAAGGAAGTCATGTGTTGTGAGTTGACTTGGTGTTTTTATATAAGGTGTGTGATAGGCTGTTTCCACACATATCCTTCTTTGCTCTTATGGGTAAAAGTGATAATATATCAGTTACAAAAAAATATAGTTATTGATTTTCTGGCAGTATTTCTGAAAATACGTTTTGTGAACTGTTCATGTGCTGCTGTGGTGAAAGTGTATCGTGAGTAGAAAAATGGCACTGTTTCAAATAAGCATTGTGGAAACTGTGGAGACGTGATGTGAGAGGTGAATGTTAGCTACAAAGAGGCACAAGGATGGACTGACAAATAACAATGGAGCAACTCACTGCCAAAATGAACCAGAGGGCTCTCAGAAGTGTCTAAAACAACAGTCCAGTGAGCATTACTCCATATGCAGCTCTAAAGTAGATAGATGGTCATTTAATACATTAACGAAAGTAATCCAAAAAAC
>JAODAL010009799.1:0-108645 GCA_025379985.1 Phyllomedusa bahiana
GGCCCTCTAAAAAAATAGAAAAATAAAAGGGGAAGACCTATAAAAAAAAGCTATTAGTACTAATCTAAAAAAAAAGGCGATAAAAATCCCCTCCACAATCCCTGTCCGGAAGCTAGTCCTGTGATTTTATATGGCTAGGTTAAAAACAGGGACGCCCTTATTGGGGGAGTCCCCTTTATTGAGTACGGTAGGGGTAGATAAGTAGTAGATAAGAACCTAGTCCTGTGAATTTTTGGGCTGGTTTCCCGACGGGACGCCTATTGGGGAAAATCCCCTTTTTGAGTATAGTGGGGGGAATAATAGTAGAAAAAACCTAGTCCTGTGAATTTATAGGGCTAGGTTCCAGACAGGGACGCCCTTATTGGGGCAAGTCTCCCTTTTTATAGGTGGGGTGTAAGTACCTCGTAGGTCTTCCAGGCTGACATCCCCTACTTTTTGGTCCCCTTTGGCATCTTCTGGTGGACTAACCTTCCTTTGGGGTATGATCTTTTCATTATCTCCCTCTTTTTAAAATGTTTTTAAAAAAAGTTATCTTTTAAAAAGGGTTCCCCTTTTTAATTTAAAATTACAATATGATGGTTTTAACCTTTTAGACTTTTTTGAAGTAAATAAAAATGCTTAAGACAATAAAAACCTAAAAAAATCTATCGGATGCTTAAAGAAGACACACGGTAAGAAGACATTTCTAAAGTAAAATCACAAGAGGTCACAGGGAAGAGTCTGGTCCACCAAATCCCAACTTCCTTTTCTATGACCCAGTGATAAGGTTCCTGTTTAACACATAGGAGACAGCAACATGCTTGTTCCACATTTTATGCATAACTCATAGAACATTGGTTTAAAACTTTCTAATCTTTGCAAACTGAAAACTTTTTGCACAAGTTGAAGCCTTTCTTATTTCATCCCATCAGTGAAGAAGGAAATACACAAATGGAGATTTCACACCTCCAAAAACTTGATAGGATCAGCACAGCTGGCTGGTTTCCAAGAATGATGAATAAATTTAGACAGAATTTCTACATTTTCAGGAAGTTATGAAAACAAGTCAGTTATCTAGATGACTAGTATGGAGAAGAGATTTCTCAATTTACTACTTTCTGAGATTTCACGGTAAGGGACGCAGCATGTAAGTATTCATTTCATATAATTGTATGTCTTAAGTTTTAAATTTTACTAAGAAAGCACACACACCCACTTTCCCCTTTTTCTCGTTTTTTATACATAGAGGTTGTGGTGCAATTTTCCTCATGAATTTGTATTGCCAATAAGGAGTATTTGAAAATATTTTTCATAATTATCACTGGTGTCATCATAAAAATGTGTTACCAAAATTTTTAAATAGGTGGGAAATTTTAAAAAACATTGAGATAAGGAAACATAAGTATTTTATCTCTGTTACACGTTAATTGCAAGTAAAATAGATGCCCTAGTCATTGTCATTGAGGTGCAGAATTCTTTAGTAGCAATTTTGTTACTCACCTGAATGATAAAGATCATCTATGTATTGGTCATAAATAGTGAAATTCTTCTAAAAAGGAGTAAAATTTATGTCAAGTATAGATAAAGCCACTTTTTTTTATATTTTTTTTTTTTTCTTTTTTTTTTTTTTTTTTTTTTTTTGGCTTAGGAAACCTTTTCAGGTGTGTTTTTTTTGTTGATTTGCTGATTAGAGCTTGGCAACATGAGTCAACAATACTGACCTTTCTCACCTTATTCTGATGTTCTGATTTTTTAAAAATTTTAGGTTTTCACTAGCTATAAGCCATAGCCAGACACGGACTGGCCCACAGGGGAATAGGGCAAACCCCTGGTGCCCCCTGAACATGGTAGACCTAGAGTTGTTTTTTAACTGCATATACATCCTCAGAAGAGGCAAAAAAGCAGAGAAAGAGAGGCAAAAAGCAAGAGGCAGAGTATAGGAGGCATGTACAATCAATTACATGAGCTCTAGGGTGGGACCCTACAATAAGCAGCTCAAATGGTTAACCCTAGAGTCAACTCCACGTGTAGGCCTTAAGAAGTCCGACACTAGCCATAATCATCCACATTAAAAGCAATACATGTTTGAAAAATATCGTTATGTGTGTAATGAGTCAATACATTAAATGGGTTTCTCCTTTGACTTGAATTATGGACATAAATGAACTTTCTGATGATATTCTCCTTTTTTTGTAATGCAATGTTGCATTGATGTAGTTTAGTTGTGGGCAACAGTTCATAGAAAGGCATTAGTGTAATTATAATGACGAGCAACCAAACTGATATTGGGAATGGAGCATCTTAGTTATGATGAAAGGTTAAAAGAATTAAACTTATTTTGTCTTAAGGAATTATGTCTAAGGAGATATCGAATTACATTTTTCAATTATGTTATTGACCCTGTACAAAAAATGATAAAAAACTGTTTCATGTAAAACCTCCTCAAAAAAAGAAAGGTTGTTTCCTGTATCTGGAGATGAAAGGGTTGCATCTCCAGAGGTGTCAAGCCTTCTTTACCGTAATAAAAGAGAATCTGGAATAGCCACCTCAGGCGCTGGTCTCTGTAGGAACAGATGAGGGCTTCAAAAAGGCTTAGACCACTAAGACAATATTAACACTTAGTTGACATGCACAAGTTCTAAAATTACCTATACCGCTCACTTCATCCGTGCCCTTGTTTGAACTTGATGGGCATATGTATTGTAGCAAAATATATCCACAGGATCAGGATGTTACATGGGTTATCCCATCATAGAACGCAAGACTAAAATGATGGGTAGGCGAAGGTCGGCAACCACCAAGGGTGCCACTTCATCCCAGGCAAAAAAGGTGGCACAAGGAGATATGGAGCAGGCTGAGTTTTCCATAGAGGGGCTCTATATCCCTTATTTTCCACTTGTCCCAGTCCTGACAGAAAGTCATAGAATATTGCTAGGATACTGTATGTCACCCAATGTGCAGGGAACCCCATTCACCTACATGGAGCTGCATTGCTGGGATGAGAGTGATGGAAAACCCCTTTAATTATGTAATTATATGTTAAACACAGATGAGGAATACTTATTTAAGGTTCAGGCAAGGTTTGGAGGGTGGTAACACTATAAATATGCCAACAGTTATAGCATCATAGAAACGCAATATTTGCCATGACAACTGAAAAGGAATACACAACAACAGTTAAAGGGCTCGGAAAGGGACAGAAGAGCTTTACTGGAGCAGAGGGGTGTGAATAACAAAACCACAACCAACTAGCCTACCAGGAAAATACAGTATATAGACAAAGGGGAGGAGCCTCCATCTGAGGGAGGGGCTTAATTTAGAGAATGCACAGAATGAGCATAATTCAGCTGACAGCTATGATATCAGATGCTGTATGTAGATCTCAATATTAATAGGGATCATTATTATATGTGATGGTCTGATTCTTTGTGATGTATTCATCCTTCAGATCTGGTAGGAGATGTGTTCATGACTAAGTCTGGATGTTCTCAGTCACTGACAGACAGTAGACAATGGCCGGTGTAAAGGAGATGTTTCTTCTCATCATCTTCCAAGGTAACATCAGCTCAGTCTTCAGATGTAACAGTTAGAGGCAACATTGTAACTGCCAACCTTTGTTGTGTCATTGTCTCCAGGCTTTATTCTGGGATCTGGAGGTCAGGTAGTGACGTTCCCTTCTGTAAATAAACTGCTCTGATCGGCTCCTGTGTGTGAGATCCTTGTACATATCATTCCTGCTGGGGACCTCAGGAAATCAGCCTGTATGGTATTCCTATTCGCTTAAGGGGTTACCAGCGATTTGAACACCAACGGATCATCCTCAGTGATGGAGCAATACAAAGGTCGGACCTCACTGGTGCCGGGAGATAACAGCTGTGCACTGCGGATAGACCCTGTGAGAAGAAGAGATGACATTTTGTATTATCCAGGGATTGCAGGAGATAGAAAAATGAATGTAAGGGATAAACAATTTAGAAATGTCCTTCTCTCTGTCACAGGTAAATATTCCATTAATAACAATTGTAGAAAATTATTTGTTTGTAAGAAACAGAAAACAGACAAACCCTGTGTAGTCAGATCCTGCCCCAAATCCCTCCATCGGCCCTGGAATTGGAATTGGGATTGTGATCCCAAAAGGGGAGAGGAAGGGTGTGTTCCCACGGCACATTTCAGACCATATTCCGGGGCGTAATTGCATCTTCCCCGACACATATTTCATGCTGGGAGAAAGAAGTGACATGTCACTTCTTCTGGGTGTTTACGCGCCGCGGATAATGGAGGTGAATGGATAGCGCGTACTTCTGAAACATCCCGCTTCTTGCAGTGCGCACTGTATGCACCGCAAGACACCATGTGAACACACCCTAAGCAATAATAACACTGGGAAATACTCATTTTGGTGCTTTAAAAGTTGAAACAGTTTTTGAGTATGTTTGGGGCGTTGATTCTTAAAATGACACCCGTTTTCCCCTAACAGCTCTGGTTCTGGAGATCCGACGTTTCCACCTTACTTTGCTGAAAGTAATGGTTGGTTGTATTGTTGATTGAACAGTTGTAGAAAAGTTAAGTTCTAGTAGAACTTCTTGAATTCTTTGAATCGAACCCCAAAATTTTACTGTTTGTTTTAGTAAAATTCTAGTTTTCACCTATTTTTTCAGTTTCATTTTTTGGGGGCCCTTTTTCACCTTTTGTTTTCCTCCCAAACACCTTTCTGCACTTTTGTTGGCCCCAGTTTTAAAACACCTTTTCCTTTTTTATTTTTCGGCCCCTCCAAACAGTTTTCGACCAAGAAGGGGGTCAAAAACGTCATCGCTGAGGTGTAGGGTCTCATGCTGCTAAAAATCACGTAGTTATATTTTTTTCACTTTTTTTTTTCCCTTTTGTATAATTTTTCAGCTCCTTTTGTACTTACAACTGCTTTATTAGTAGCCCTTTTCCCTCCTAGACACAATTTAGGGGGGTTTGTATTTCTGGGTGCATCTTTTCCCCCAACCCCAACTGTTTTTTGGGGACATTTGCGGCTCACTAATGCCAACCTCATATAATGGATCAGGACTAACTACCGGGGGGGCAGGTGTAGCTTTACACGGGGGCCCCGTGGGCGGGGGGGCCCCCCGCAGCTGCTATCACCCCGCTCCCGTGAGCCGCTCCTGGGCCCCCGGGCAGTGAACAAAACAGTTCCTGGCGGGTGCAGAGCTCGGGCCGGGCTGTGAAAGCCGGGGGGGGGGGGGGGCCCCGGGGGGGGCCCCCCCCCCTTTCTTTACAGAGGCTCTTAAATTGTATGCACGTCCGTGCGACGCGCATACAATTAAGAAATTAATGGAGGGGCAGAGTAGAGCTCAAGCAGGCGTGCGCGGAAAGACGTTCCACCGCGCCGCCTTCCGAGCTTTCCTGTTCCTCGGCCCCCCAGCCTAAAGCAAGCAGGCTTGGGGGCTCAGACGAACGGAGACTCCGGGGGGAAGCGCGGCCAGTATAAGTAATTAGCTATGGGGGGGCCCTATTACAGATGGGGGGGCCTATACTTACAAGGGTACCCTATTACTGGGGGTCCTATAACCTACAAGGGGGCCCAATCCACTTGTGTGGACTATACCTACTAAGGGGCCCAATAAACGGGGGGATCTAACCTTCAAAGGTGGCTCATTACTGGGGGGGTACAAAACCTTCAAGGGGGCCCTATTACTGTTGGGGTGTCTATAACTACAAGGGGGCCCAATTACTGGGGGGTCCTATACCTACAAGTTGCCCCTATTGTCTGTGGGGGACCCTAATTCCCAACATGGGTCCCTATTAAACTGGGGGTCCCTAAACCTTACAAGTGGGCCCTATAGTACAGTGGTGGGGTCTATACCTAGCAAGGGGGCCCTATTTACTGGGTGTGCTTCCTATACCTATCAAGGGGCCCCTATTAACTGGTGGGGGTCTATTACCTACAAGGGGGCCCTAATTACTGGGGGTCTAATACCTACAGGTGGCCCCTATTCACTGGGGGGACTATAGCCACAAGGAGGCCCTAATTAACATGGTGGATCCTAAGAACCTTCAGTGTGTCTCTATACTGGGGGGTCCTAAACCTTCAAGGGGGCCCCTATATACTGAGGTGGATTCCTAAACTACCACGGGGGCCCTATACTTGTGGTTGGACCAATACCTACAAGGGGGCCCTATGAGTTACTGGGGGGGGGTCTATCCCTACAGGGGGCTCTAATTACTGGGGGGGACTAAACCTACAAGGGGGCCCAATTACTGAGGGACTATACCTTACACGGTGGCTCCCCAAATAATTACTGTGGGGTCTAAAACTTCAAGGTCCCAAATTAACTGGGGGGTTGTCCCCTATACCTACAATTGGGCCCTAATTACTGGGGTGACAATACTACAAGGGGCCCCTAATACTGGGTGGGGTCATATACTAAAGCAATGTGAGCCCCTATTACTGGGGGAAGTCCTATACCTACAAGGGGGCCCTATTACTGTGGGGGGGGTCAATAACAACAAGGGGGCCCGAATACTGTTTGGTTCTAATACCTAACAAGGGAGGCCTCAATTACCTGGGGTTGTCATACCCTACAAGGGGCCCTATTACTGGGGGTGTCCCTCTACCTAAAATGGGCCCTATTACTGTGTGGGTGTACCAATACCTACGAAGTGTGATCTATTTACTGTGGGGGGCCCTCCTAATACCTAAATGGGGCCCTATTACCTTCGGGGTACTATACCTACAATGGGGCCCTATTTACTGTGGGGTTCCTATACCTTAGCAAGGGTCCCAAATTACTTGTGGGTCTAATATCTTACACGGGGTGGCCCTATTACTGGTGTGGGGCTGGTCTATACCAACAAGGGTGCCCTATTACTGAGGGGGTCTATACCTACAAGGGGCCCCTATAACTGGGGGGCGATACCTACAGGGGCCATATAACTGGGGGGGGGTACAAAACCTAACAGGGGCCCTATTATCTGGGGGGGACTATATCCGACAAGGGCCCTACTACTGGTGGGGTTGCTATACCTACAGGGGCCCCCCTTACTGTGGGTGGGCCTATACCTACAAGGGGCCCTATTACAGGGGGGCATGGGGCGGTTGCTAGGTCCCATTAAATCCGGGCCCGGGCCTTTGCTAGATAATCACACTGCTTTATTGCGGGTGAGTTAAGGAATCACGCGCTAGCTCCCCCTTGCAATAACAATACACATTTAAAATCGCCAAGGTTCCTCCAAGCGATATGCTATTCAATACCGTATTTGCTGTGCGAATGTCGGGCTAAATTTATAGAGCGCAAATGTACTCTGAGAAATGGCCCCCGCAATTTTACGCAGTATAAACAAATATTCCATTTCATGACACACACACACATCAGAAACCACACACAAACTCAGAAACACACACAGATCAGCAAACATACACAACACACTGACAGCACACACACAGAACACTCCATAACCAACACACTCAGACACACACACACACAGACACAGACACAGACACTCAGACACACACAGACACACATACACACACAGACACACACACACTCAGACACACACACAGACACACACACACACACACTCAGACACACACACAATCAGACACACTCAGACACACACTCAGACACACAGACACTCAGACACACACTCAGACACACACAGACACACACACAGACACAGACACTCAGACACACACACACAGACACTCAGGCACAGACACTCAGGCACAGACACTCAGACACACACACTCAGACACACACACACACAATCAGACACACACACAGACACACACTCAGACACACTCAGACACAGACACACACAGACACATACACACACTCAGACACACACACACAGACACACACACTCACTCACATACTCAGACACACACACTCAGACACACACACAGACACACACAGACACACACACACTCAGACACACACACACTCAGACACACACTCAGACACACACACTCAGACACACACACACAGACACTCAGACACACAGACACACACACACAGACACCCAGACACACACACAATCAGACACACACACAATCAGACACACACACACTCAGACACACACAGACACACACACACACACACTCAGACACACACACAGACACTCAGACCAACACACACAGAACCATTGTCCGTAAACATACAAAAAACACGGACTCAACTACACACACACACACAACACCCACACACACACAGACACCAAACACACACCACACACCACACACACACACAATGTCAAGACCACTCAGACACACACACAAGCCACAACACACAAAGACCACTCAGAAACACACATCACACACAGACACACCACAGGCCATTCCATACACACACAGAGACACTCACACACACACACTCAGACACAGACACTCAGACACACACACACTCACACACATACACACTCAGACACACACACACAGACACTCACACACAGACACTCAGACACACACTCAGACACACACACAGACACTCAGACACACACACACTCAGACACACACACAGAGACACACACACACACACAATCCCAGCTCACACACACACATCCACACTCCAGACACACACACACAGACACCCACCACACACAGCCACACACACCAGACATACACACACCAGACACACACACACCAGACACACACACAAACACTCAGACACAAAGATTTTTCCCTCTGTTCCTCTTTCCGTAACCCTTACTTTCTAGGCCACAGAGCAAGCCTAGAAAGCTTCCCCCAGCAGAGTCAATGATCCAGCTCCCCTGTTTCACAGGCTTCCTCAGAAAATTGAAGTTGCTGTAAGAGTCCATCTCTCTAAATGCTGCTACAAGCATCACAAGACAAGATTGGCCCCGTCTAATCATATACAAAATTCGAAAGGAAAAGAGACTCCTACAATCGATAAAGTGTAAAAACAGCCAAGAAGCAAAGAACATTAATCATACCCTAATTTTTAATAAGTAAAAAAATAAAATCTCTTTAACTAGTCAAATGATTGTATACCTAGGTAAACTGACTCACAATAAGCATTATGTGCAGTACCCATTGAACAAACCACATTTCTCCTTGGGGTGAGCCTATAGTCCACTAAATTGAGCGCCATGCAAAAATGTGCAGATGATCAACTTCTCCTCAAATGGCATTTTTTTTTAAACTAAAATCAAAGTATCCATACTGAATGGCTTGCCCAAGGAAGTCTATGAATTTCAAAAAATTGATTTCCCTGTTTTAACCAAAATCTAAAGTTACACATATAGCCATTGTTTTTTCCTGTGCTGTAATAAGCCCCTTCCTTCTCTCACGAGCTATCAGCATATCCCAGTAATTTAAAAGCTTTTTCCCTTTTCTCCTTTATTAACTGCCATGCCCCAGGATCTTACTATCTTTCTATATTACTTACACCAACCTCAATCCCTCAATTGCAATCCCATACGTGATTATACCCAGCTCATTTTTGAAATGCTTGAGAAAGCAGTAACCAAAAGGGCAGTGGCTTCAATGACTGCTTCCTGAAACAGCCCCCAAAACAAAAAAACCCAAAGCCTTGTTTATCTGATCTACTGGGGCTGGACCACAGATCTTGTGTACTATTGTGTGCAACACAGAACTACTGAGGTCATGCCATCAATCATCCTTAATGTAAGAGCTGCGGAAATCCTAAAAACTTATTTAGAAATATTATAAGTTTTTGTAAGCTTTGCTTTATGGCCGGTTTTGACCGACATTTTTCTTTCCAGTTCCCCACAGAAAAATACAATTTAACAATTGTAAGGCCCCCAACTGGTAAGGTGGGTGAATGGTGTACATATCCCCCAGAGATTCTTCACCCAGATATTTCAGAATAACGCACATCATGAGAAACCTCCTCGTGAGGTAAAAGCAGTCTGTTTGTGTTAGTGATCTTCGATAAGAGGTATAACACACTTTTAGCACTTGTAGTTATAGCTGTCGAAACACCAGCTTAGTCTGGGACGCATTTACTGGGAGCAAGTCAAAGGAGTGTGGGGTGGGTGACTTGCCCTCCCCTGTTGCAGTACCAGGATTTTGGGTTGGTCTTAAATAAGTCCAGCCTATTAGGCAGACATGTTTTACCCTTCCAATTACCAGGAGGACGTGTGGGCCTGAATATGCTAAACCACAGCTTCAAGACTGTTATTAAGTTTAGCGCTCGGACACAGGATTTTTTATTTATGTATGATTTTTTTTTTGACATACCATTATGGCTTGTAATCTGCCAATAACTGCCTGGGCAACAGTAACCGTGCTTCTTACATAAAGCTGTCCAGTTTCCTCGTCAAAGGGACTACGATAAGGAAAATCCACTGTACGTGGGTCCGACGCATTTTTCTGGGCTCATCTGCCCTTTGATCACAGCTTAAGTAGGTTGTGGATCACGGGCAAGAAAAGCCCAAAACGCGCCGGCCCACGTACAGTGGCTTTCTTCGCTAAGTCCCCCCTTTACCAAAGATTTATGAATCGCAATAAAAAATTTTTTCCCTCCAAAAAAGCCCGTATTCTGGATCCCGTTTTCTATGTATAGAACTTCCGTGTCATGTATACCTGTAGGTCCGATGGCTTTGTTGGATCCCCGCAGCCTGGGAAAATCGAAGTTATCAAGGAGGAGGCAGCAATCTAGACTGTTTTTAAGCAACAAGGTGATCCCTCGACTAATAAATATAAATAAGTCCTAACCGAGTTTTTTGTCCAGTGTCTGTGATTGCTCCTGGACTGTTGCATACCACCGAGCTGACCCCCTTTACTTTATATAGGACACATAAATGATTTTGACTTATGGTTTGGTAGTTTTTATAATTTTCCTGTGGTGCACCTGCTTTTAAATAAACCAGACACTGAAAAAATATTCTTTTTTTCTTAATTATTTTTTTACAATTATTTTTCTCTGCACATGAGTATGGGAAAGCCCTAATAGAATTCAGCCCACCAGATGGACATTGGGAGCCTCAGTAGAATGACCTAAGTTCATTGATTACTAGTGAGAGAACGAGAGAGTCATGTCTGTGAACCTGTTTAGAGGTCCATGCAGAGAGTGATAAGGTGAAATGCGTATTATGAAAAATGTCTAGCAATCAACAGGTTTTTGTTGCCCATGAGCAACCAACTGCTCAGCTTTATTTCATGAATTGCTCTTGAAAAATAAAAGCTGAACTCTGGTTGGCTATGTTGCAACAAAGACAGTCCTATGCTAACAGTTAATCTAAACATAAGGCCTCTATAGGTCAATGGTGGATCATTTTTCCTGTACTTTTATTATATATATACATGTAGAAACCTACTGAAAAGATGGATTAGGAAGTTTCAGCCCCTCTTATTTATGCTTAGCACCAAAGTGGGTAAAAACCACAGAATTTGGAATAGACATAAACAATAAGTGGGCACAGAAAATTAAAAGTAAATCTCCAAACAATCTTAAAGAATATGTTTAACATAGAACCTTGATGCACACAGCAGGCCATTTTCTGATGACACATTCCCCTTCCAGCATTCTCAGATCATCATAAGTCTCCATTTCCACATATATGACTTAGTCACCCCACCATAACCTACGTTTCCTTCACTGAAACCACAAGCAACATTCTCCAGATGGCATTACACAATACAAATAAGTACCTAGCAATGTAGCAGTGCTGAGCCACAAGTACATAATGATTTTAATGACACATTCAAGTTTACATGAAGTTGCAGCTTTCCACACCTTTTTTTTTTTCAGAAAACCACTTATTAGGAAACCTGTCCTGTAGGTTCCAGAGACAATGACCGACTTCTAGCCCAGCCTGAGGCCAAATTAGTAACCGCCAAACAAGGCACTGGTGGAAAGGGGACTCCTTCACAGTCTGTAATTCAAAGCATCCAAGCACCATCCTTTCTTAACCTTTCCCACTATTCCAGAGTATGAATTCATAAAAGGTGTAGGTGATTGGGATGTTGTTTTCTTGCCCTATATGTTTACAAGGCGGAACGAAAGGTCAAAGCAAGACTAACTTATGACTACAGAATGATGTTCTGCCATCAGTGAGACTAATCCCAAACTACTAACTAGTCCTAGAATTAACAGCTGCATTTAACAAGGGACAAACAACCTTGAGGAATACTTTAATGTAATTTACACTACTGATAACTGCTGATTCGTGAAGTTGCGCACCTAAGATGGCACTTCGTTAATGACTTATTTTTTCTTGATGCCAAGAGCAAGTAATTGGGCACTATCCGCTTCGTGTGGTGGGAGCCCACCGATTGTGACCTCAAGTCGTAAAAGCCTTTCTGCTCGTTGACGGGAGCACCGTGATCTCCTTCTGCTTCGTTATGTTGGGATTCATTATTTGGTATCCTCCGTTGCAGGGAACCTTTCATGTCCGTCGGAAGTAAAACCATTCTTTCAGTGGGTTTTTGTGGGAACCAATTTACTTATTTAAGTATATGTTCAGGTTGGAAATGACCATAACCCTCCCAGTGCATCTAGTTTTTTTGTGTGGCAACTTTAAGTTGCACTTTTTTATGTGCAAATTTGGTGGTTAGATAGCACTTAATTAGGGCTTTTCAAAAAAAACTGAACCAAAAAAAACGAAATAGAATGATTACCCATCATTAAGCTGATAGTAAAAAACTTTTCAGATATGGATCCCATACAATGAGGAACAAGAAGTAAATAAAAAGACTGCCATCATTGAGACTTATCTGACTTATTTTGGCCTAGACCAACAGCAAGGGAAATTACAGCTGCAATTAACATGGGACAGACTACACAGAAGATACTGTAATTCACATTATTGATGTTTACCCATCTTTATAGCTTACAATATTTTAAAAAATCAATGCTAAAAACATTGGTCACTCTAATAGGATAATAATATTCTTACACATCTACTCAAGTGCACCCACATCGACAGGGCCTGGACGATGGGTAGGCAGAGTTAGGTGACCGCCTAGGACACCACCTCATACCTGTCACGAAGGTAATACCGAAACATATTGGAATGTTCACCATGTCTGTGACCACTCCCCTACAACCAGCATGCGATGGTCGGTTAAGCTACAGCCCGCCATCGTCCCCCCCTTCAGTTGCCATAACGAAAACAACTTAGATCCCAGAAGTTTAACTACTTAGATGCTGCTATCTATGTGACCGTGACATATAGACAGTTAAGCAGGAGAGCGGCGTCCCCTTTCATCTTCTGATCGTCTCCCCCACGTTGCAATTGTGAGGTGCCGACCATTAGTCATGGCAGCCAGATGCCTACTGAAGGCCCCCAGGTCTGCCATCTCACTGCCCCCGTTATACCCTGCCATAAGTCCATAGATGTAAAATTATAGATTGTAATTAGCACACTGGCTGTGCATTCAATCATTATATGCGAGAAAATTTGGTACAATTGAATTGTTGACCCCCCAAATGGTCCAAGTACCCTTAAGGGACTAAAATTACAAGTGAAAAAAAAGCTGAAAAGTTTGGAAAATATACAAAAAAGCAATGTTTTCAAAATAAGGAAGAACATAATTTGAAATTCTCCATTTTTGTAAAAAAAAAAACAATGAAACAATAAGAAAAAATTAAACATCATTGGTATCACTATATTCTGTAAGGGTTAAGGGTCACACAGCATAGTGGTTTTTCCATAGGTTAACAAAAATCGAGCTGTGGTCTAACAACAGCTTGATCTTCTAAGACGTCAGATAATCAATCCAAAAACTAAACTCGAAACGTAGAAACATAGGTATATTCTTCCGGTTTTACAGTGGAAAAATGGTATTGTAATCAATGAGTAATGGGATGGCCTATTGCCCGGCAAGCCGCGGGGCCTACATACCCTTATTTACAGGATACACTTTATCCTTGTTGTGAGGGTACAGATATTTTTAGGTTTTTGCATCTTGAATAAAGTCTTTCAGTAATGCACCATATTTTCCTTGTATGACCCAATAACAAAAGGGGACAGCGATGAAACTCAAATCCCACTCAACAATTACGAGGCCCTTGAGAGCTTAACAAAGAAGCAGTGTATTGGAACAAGTGTCTGGAAACAGGCGAAACTAGCTCTTCCAACTTTTTATAGAGGACGTAGACAGCACTTGGTAGAAACAGTGGCATCGGTGGTAGATCACCGTAAAAGCCCCCTCAACTTATGACCCATGTTGTCCGAAATTTCCAAATTAAATTCAGAATGGACCATACAAGTATTCTCATTATTTCGTCACGATTAGACGCTGGAACATCAGTGTTTCAGAAGCAAAAATACTTTAGTTTTTTGTTTATACCAATACAAGGTTTTTTATACAATGATCTGGAGAGCGGCAACATAAACAACCATCATCATTAACTTTTACACTTTATTGATTTAGAATCGCACTTACAATTGGTTAGTTTAATCATAATACAATACAATAGACTATGATTGGTTACTTCTAATCAACATTTTCTACGCAAGTGGTGACCTTACCACTACATTATACCCTACATTATATTTGTTTTGCTCTACTAGTAATTAATTTGCAGCATGTCATCAAGTCCATCAGACAGTCATTATTGTTTTGATTTAAAAAAGAAAATCAGCTTATCTAACTATTGTTTTGATTATGAAATACTAGGAAAACAGGTTGCTTATTGTCGGAGGTGGCTAATTAATCTGGAGGACATCTTGACAGTCCCAGAAGATTCTGGGATATAAGTAATGAAATGTTACTGTAATCATCTCTGTCGCCATACATGTATAAACAAATGTGTATTATCAGTGATTAGAGACTGGAGGGACAAAAACCAACCAATGAGAAAACAGGTCGGCCAAATAACTTTAGATAAACCAGAGGCAAACGAATCCCTTTTGCGTCTGTTGGAAATTATGAACACTTTAATTTAGGACTGAAGAACGAATTAAATCATTTAACCCTGTATTTTCTCTGGTACTAGTGAGCCTCTATATGGTTTCACTGACACCGGCATAAAAAACGACCCTATCTGAGATTCTGAGCCCCTGCACACACCTCCACACTGGTCTGTGCAGAAACTCACAGACCGGGGCACAGCTCTGACAGCCGTACCCATGCACCCTAGCCACCCACCAAAGCACTCCAGTGGCCTTTTGAGGGCCATTGTGGTGAAAATGAGTTTGCCACCCCTGACACAAAGGCATCAGGATGGCTCAGTGATTAGTACTGTCAAGGCCAACATCTGCATTGGATTTATATGCTGTCTCCATGTTCGTTTGTGTGTATTCTTGTGAAGCTCCTAATCGGGAACAGTGTGACTATTGACAATCTCTGTACAGCGCTGCAGAATATGTCAGAGCTGTATAAAATAATTAAAATACGTCTCAATATTGAAAAAAATTACACAAGAATTAAAATGGTTAGAATAATCTCTTGCATCATATAAAGCAGGCTTCCTCAAACTGCGGCCCTCCAGTTGTTGGGAAACTACACCTCCCATCATGCCTTTTTTAATATAATCTGTAACAGTGGGCATGATGGGAGTTGTAGTTTCCCAACAGCTGGAGGGCCGCAGTTTGAGGATGCCTGATATAAAGCGACATTGATATTTATCGCAATCTTTTACCAACAAGCAAACATTTCACCTTTGGGCTTTTCATTCTGAGTAAACAGTGAAAGACGGTGACTTAACCAAACAAGACAAACCAGATATTCAACCGTCTAAGCAGTAATTACCCCACGGACTTACTGACGCTCCACACAGACTATGACCTGCAAGTATCGAAGGACATCATTATGCTAATTACTGTTTTGTAATCTGTCTTTGGGAACTCTCATCTCCTTCCACACAACATTGTGCAGCAGTGCGCTACCGTCAAAATGTGGATACTTGTTAATGGTGTTTGGTCTATGAGAGTAGTCAATGAGACATGGCGCTTACTGATCCAGAACTTTCTGGGACACTGCATTGCTGAGCAGCTGACTGTATAACAGCTGGGATATTTTGGGATATTTGTGTGTCACCTTCATTTTTTTTTCCACTGGGTGGCCATGTCTGCCTATTGTGTGTGGGATACAGATGGTGTGATATCTGGGCCAGTGCAAACCATTTGCCCTCGAGAAACAAACTGCCAGACTTATATGCGCTAGCCACTTCTCATCCAGCTGTTCTCTTGGCTGGAGACACATGAAAAATGCAAGAAATATATGTGTGTGGTTTATTGTAACGAGGCAAAAATGATGACAGGATAAGGCTTGTGTGTAAATTGGCAGAATGATTATTTCTGTATGGGATGGGTGGTGATCATGTATCATGCCTGTTGCTATAGTTATACATGGGAAATGAGGATAAGTCCACATAAAGCCTCATTCACGCTTAGTGTTACAGCAGTATCACATTCGCCATATGTGCAGTTCTAGTATATACACTGCTCCTAAAGAAAATTACAAGGTGGTTCATTCCCCGAGTGATATTCATCATTAATGGGGTTGTCTCACTACAGGGATTGCTGCTTTTTATGTTAAAGATCTCGCAAAAATAAGTCACTTTGCAATATATGTCCATTAACAGTGTCCTACCTATTCCTAGATATCCCATCTTGTATGGGCTTCATCAGCTCCTCAGGTCGCTATAGCTACAGAACTGTTTGCTCTATCCTGATAGGCTGCCGGTGCTGGTTGCTATAGATACAGACCTGCTGTTCTCAGCAGCTTGTCACTGCAGGCCAGTAAACACCCCTGAAGTCAAAAATAAAACCAAGAAAACAGGACTGAGGTAAGATGAATCAATGTAGTGAGACAACCCCTTTAATATTAACCCCTTTCTGCCGAGGCCTTTTTTTTTTCACATTAGTTTTTCCCTCCCCACCTTCCCAGGGCCATAACCTTTTGATTTTTCCACCTACATAGACATATGAGGGCTTTTATTTTGTGGGACAAGATCGACTTTCTAATGGTGTCATTCACCGTACTATGGAATATGCTAGGAAACTGCAAAATTATTCTAAGTGGGGCAAAATGTGAAAAAAAACTTTCTTGCATTACGTTTGTGGGAGTGGGATTTTGACAGCGCTCAATGTTCAGGATCATTGATGTGTTAATTGCTGTGATAATACAAATCCGACAATACCTAACATGTACGGTTTTCGTTATGTTTTGATTGCATAAAAAAATTCCAAACATTTTCTATGTTTGAAATTTTTGCGACCAATTACTTTTTTGTACTTCCACCTATGGACTTGAATTTAGGGGAATTTTTTGCGGGCTGAAGTGTAACTTTTATTGGTAACAGTTTGGAAAACATGCAATTTTTTGATCACTTTTATTTAAATTTTTAGGGGACGTGAAATTTTGGTGTTTAGAATGTTTTTCTTCTACAGTGTTCAGCGTATGGGATAAATTATATTATATTTTAACAGATCTGACTTTTTCGGATGCGAAAATACCAAATATGTCAATTTTTTTTATATTTTATACTTATATTTGTAAAATGGCAGAAGGGGGGTGATTAGAACTTTTAATATACAGGCAGTCCCCGACTTGCACCGTTTTAACTTACATCTGCCCTCTTGTTACAAACGGATACTTATGGGGTATGCTGGCACTTGTACTTCCATGTTCCACAGCAGAGAGTAGCTGTGGAACGACAAGTCCAGCATGCCACAGCAGCACATGAGTTGAAAATAAGGTGAAAATCTTCTTAACAAGGCCATGACTTGAGTCTTTTGGTCTGATTTTTTTAAATATATTATGTGAACATGGACATTAGGTGAGGACAGTAAGGTCACTTACTAAAGGTCATTTCACTTTTTAAAGTCGATGCAACTTTTTCTGTAAATAACAGTCCTGCGGTGTTTGCCACTTAGATGTTACCAGCACCTCCTTTTAGCCCTGAAAGTTATGAGGTGGGATATCTATGGATTGGATTGGAGATCTGGGGGTTTGGAGGCTTTATTTTATGTTCCTCACACTTGTTCCCTAACAATTTTTTTTGTTATAGCATAGAGCTTTATTCTGTTGAAATAGGCACCTGCTATGAAGGGGTGTACTTAGTATACGCAATCTTTGGGCAGGTGATATACTTCAAAGTCTGATCCACATGATTTCCAGGTCCCAAGGTTTCCCAATACAACATACAACATTGCCCAAGACATCAATTTACCTCCGCCGGCTTGCCTTCGTTCCGTAGTGCACCCTGGTGCTTTCCACATACCCATCTGTCTAGATGATGTAAAATAAGTTTGACTCATCAGACCAGCCTGCCTTCTTTCTTTCTCCATGGTCTAGTTCTAATGCCCATTGAAAGCACTTTTGGTGGTGGCCAGGACTCAGCATGAGCAATCTGACTGGTCTGTGACTCCAGAACTCCATACACAGCAGGCTGTGATGACCTGTGTTTTCTGTTTTCTGTCAAAGCCAGCATTAAGTATTTCAATAAGTTTGTGCTATATTTGCCTTTTTGTGGTATTAGACCAGTTGGGCTAGCCTTAACTCTCCATACTCATCATTGAGTCTTGGGCGCCCATCACCTGTTCTCTGGGTTACTGGTTGTCCTTTGTTAGACAACTTTTGGTTGGCATTAATCACTTCATTCTGGGAACAATCCATAAGATCTGCTGTCTTGAAGATGCTCTGACTCAGTCATCCAGCCATCATAATTTGGCTCCTGACCAACTTGCTTAGATCCCTGTCTTGATTAACTTGAAGAACGGAGTGTACACTTGATGCAATTTTTCTCATCAGTTAATTGGTGTGTCTAGCATTTGCTAAACGTTACCTACCATCAATGTATTATCTAATTATGTAGTTGCTCTCCTTCATTACTAAAAAGTAGCCTTTGGTCTTCAGACATGGTGCCAAGGTGGGATTATAGCAACCAGACTATAGACCATCACTCCTATATATCCCTATAATATCTGTTCACTGCAGTAAAAAAAAAATCTAACCTTAGGCCACTCCAAACGTGAATGTGGTCTTATAGTAATTGCCGGTTTTTCAGTATCTCTGCGTGTACAAGCATAGATGTGCTCATCATGGGTTATTCCAGCTGCATTAATACATAAAATCAACTTTTTTTTATTGCACTGAACTTCTGTCTTGGTGCCAGCCAATGTCATGAACATTGACACGTCAGATACTGAGGTCACTATTATAGCAACCAGATTAATCCACAATCTCAGGAAGAGTAAAAGGAAATTCCTCCCTTCTGTTTGGGGAGACGTGAAATGTCTGTTTCCTAACAATGTTGAACACACCAAATCTGATGACAACTGAGAGACATTGTACAGGTGTGAGGATTAAATTGACTCAAAAATATTTCATGCTGAAAAATTTCTGCATTTCTCCAAAATATCCCTCATTTGTGGACTGTCCCCATCTGCAGACGGCTGTTTTGGGGTTTTTGTTCCTCATCAGTACAGGATACTGGCTGCTGGAGAAGTTTTTTATGCTTTGCTAAAATCCCTAGTCATGTTTCAAGGCTCTTTATCGGATTTCTGATTGATTTATAGTGAAGCTCCCTTCAGTAGATGCACTTGAGGCCTTTTTTTTTTCTTCTGGAGGAGAGATAATTTGCAGACATAAAGTAATTATGTATGGCAGGAGTCATGTCCATGTCTGTCTGCCCTGGAGGTGTCATGTTGGAGGTCCAATGACCCTTTATGTTACTCATTTGTCACCCTGTCTATCCCTTTTTTTATTTGTTCCAAAGATATAGGAGTAAGTGCTTTTGTCTTTACATATATACATTTTTGAAATGACCTGATTTTGCACTGATTACTAAAATGGTCACAATTACAACTAACTAAACTAAAAACACACAGACAGTCTCTTATTGAGCACACTGCATAAACATCCACAGTGCAGAGAGGAAAAAAAGGGAAACCATGCATTTAATAACCTGTATATTCCCCTTTAGCAGCTATCCCCTCCACTAAATGTTTCCTTTAGCTGCAAATACAATTTACTCAATATTGAGGAGGAATTTTGGACCTTTTCCTCTGCAAATGTGTTTGAGTTCATCAATATTGTTGAGATGCCTTGTGTGCACAGTCCTCTTTAGATCATGTCACAGAGTCTCAGTAGAAACAAAGTAAGGACAAATTTGCCTTCTTTAACCATTCTTTTGTTGGTTTATTTTGGTCACTGTCTTTTTATATCACCCAACATCTCTTCAGGTTAAGATCATGGACTGCTGCCCTTACTTTTTCACAAGGTGTCCAGGTCCTAAGGCAGCAAACCAGTTCCAAGTCATCATGCTTCCTCCACCATACACACATTTGGGATGAGGTTTTGGTGTTGGTGTGTAGTGTTCTTTTTCCTCCAAAGTGTTGTCTATTTGTTCTAACAAGTTTCACTTCTCTCTCATCTGTCCCTAGAATATTTTACCAGAAGCATTTTAAAATATCCAGGGTGTTTAAGGGATACCTGACATGACCACAGTTTTTTGGGCAGCTTCCTTCTTGCTGTCCTTCTATGAACATCATTCTTGTTCAGTATTTTTCTAATTGTGAAAATATGAACAGACTTTTTTGCAATTTGTAGTTTTCTTTAAGTTTTTTGCTGTTGGGATGTGATCTGTATATTGTGTGTGGTTAGGGAGTACTGTTTTCATAGCACCCAAGCGGTGCATTATCTATATCTTTAAAAAGGTGTACAGGTTTCTATGTGCTCTACCAAAATGGTGCTAGAAAAATCAGCCAATATTGTGGTTTCTGAACTATTCTCAACATCCAAAATAGGGCACTAATTTTTCTTGCAGCAGCTGCCCTGGTTTCTGTGACCTGTGATCAGGGTCGGGACGATAGGTAGGCAGACGTAGGTGACCACCTAGAGCACCACCTCACACCTATAAGGAAGGGTGGTGCAATGACTTATGGAGTGAACTCGTGTGCTGAGCCCACTCCATACACAACAGATGACGGCTGTTAGCTAAACGGGTTTTCCGGCAGTTCAAAATGCTTGTCTGTCTGTCAGGAATGATGAAAAATGGGAGAAAAGAATCGTACTTACCATGTGCATGTGACCACTAGACCTTTGATTGGCTGCACCTGTCATGTGAACAATGAACTTTCAGGCTATGTTCACACGGCTTAAAATGAGCCGTATTTCAGTCCATAATTACGCGCCGTAGTGTGCAAATTACGGCTGGAATACATCCCAGTCATTACGGTAATCCACAGTTCTCATAGAGAACTATGAATTACGTCTCCTGTCCCTGCTCGGCGAATACGCCGCGGGGGGAGAGAAGTGACATGTGAATTACCAGCGGCGTATACGCGCCGCTGGTAATGAATGTCTATGGGCCGGCGAGGTGTCGGCCCCCCGCTCCCGCCCCCGCTCCGCCCCCGTCCACACGGCGTAATTGCGGGGCGTAATTGCGCCCCGCCAATAAGCTGTGTGAACCCAGCCTCACAGCTACAGCTGGGATCACTGGAACAGCCGCGGTGACAAAACAACAGCATGTAGCAGGTAAGTGTGATTCTTTTCTTCTATTTTACATCATGCCCCAGCAGACAAACCAGCATATTGAACTGCAGGAACACCCCTTCAAAGCTGAAGGGGAGATAACTCTGGAGATAACTCTGATCCCAGATGTTTAACTAACATGCCATGGTCAATGTGACACCTGGAATTAAGCATGAGGGCAGCACCCCTTCCACCTTCCCAGCATGCCGACTATTAGTTATGGCAGCCAAGAGCCTAATGAAGGCCCCCAGTTTTGCCATCTTCCTGCCCCTATTACATTTTGCTAAAGGCAGAATGTAATAGTAGAGCTATAACTGCATACTACTGTGCAATATATTAGTACTGCAGAATGGTGTACAAGTGATTGTGCCCCCTAATGGTCAAGTACCCTTGGGGGACTGAAAGTACAAGTTAAACTTTTTTTTAAAGTTTTAAAAATATACATCAAATTTATAAAGTTTAAAACACCCTTTTTTCCCATTTTGCAAAAAAAAAACCCCAACCCCAGAGAAACAATAGAAGAATGAATCATAATTGGTATCGCCACATGTGTAAAAGTCCAGGCGATTAAAATATAACTTTATTCATTCCACACAGTGAATGACTTAAAAAAATTGCCCAGCTCCAAAATTGCATTTTTTGGTTGCTTTTGTTCCCCAAACACTGAAAGATCAAAGAGTTGCAGGTATCTCAAAATGGTACCAATGAAAACTCACAATTCAGTCCGCAAAAAGCAAACCCTCACTCTGGTCTGTACAGTAGATGGAAAAATAACTAAGGTATTAGTCTCCGAAAAAGGTGATGCAAAGCAAATAACAAAAAATATAAATACTCAGAATTGTACTGACTCAGAGAATAAAGGTAAGGCTATGTTCACACAGCTTAACTGCGGGACGTGATTACGCCCCGCAATTACGCCGTGTGGCCGGGGGCGGGGCGGGAGCGGGGGGCCGGCACTTCGCCGGCCCATTGACTTGCATTACCTGCGGCGCGTATACGCCGCTGGTAATTCACACGTCACTTATCTCCCCGCCCGGCGGATTCGTCGAGCAGAGAGAGGAGACGTAATCCATAGTTCTCTATGAGAACTGTGGATTACCGTAATGACCGGGACGTTTTCAGCCCGTAATTTGCGCACTTCGGCGCGTAATTACCGACCGAAATACGGCCCATTTTAAGCCGTGTGAACATGGCCTTACAAGTCGTTTATACCACACAGTAAACTCCATAAAAACATTTTGCAATTGTGTTTCTTCCCATCCTACCTAGATGGAAAGGCTGCACCACAGGCACTGTAGTCAGATCAGGACCAGGCATTTGAATTTTCTGTGGGGTGGAGGGGGGGGGGGGTGCCATGTGCCCTTTTTTGCCTAGGGCACCAAAATGCCTTGTCCCGCTCCTGCCTGTGATGATTGCCGTGCTGTCCACATGTTTTGCACACTCCTGTATGATAACACACACACTCATGCCCATATAGCGCTTTGTGGTTTTTGGTGCAGATAGATTTTTGTTCATAGAAATGTCTTAATAACAGGATCCTCTGACACCCCCTCAAGTGCTGATCCAAGAGATTTAAGGAATCACCATGCACAAGCTCCACTGGTGTGCTTTCTCACTAAAGTTAAGCAAGTTCACCCAATGATGTCATCCGGAATGAATGTCGATATAAATGTGCTTGTAAGTAATGTTTCAGGCTATATTTGAAACTTTAACACTTGTCGACCTCCAGTTCCAATACAAACGCAGACTTTACCAAGTAATAAGTTTGTGACTATTTTCAGGTTTTTTTTTAACGTAGTTTGGAGGGTTTAAATTTCAAGCTACAGAAAACTGATTCAGAACATTTACTCTAGGTCTACACAGCACTGGATAGTGGTCGGTTTCTCAGGTGATTCAATATTCTGAATATACCGAAAATCCAACCGTACCCAGCGCTGTGTAGCCCTCAATAGAGAATCTGAGGTTTTCCAAAACCTAAAACCAACCGGCGGAATATAGAACATGTTGTATATTCCGCCGGACCGGTGTCTGATTTCTGGAGCCCAATGTGCTGGGCCGCCGGGAATCCAAATCTGACTGCGTTTTTTTTTCTGCAAATCACGCACAAAAAATGGCGGAGCAGTCCAGCGATTTGAAAATGCTGTCGGATTTTTGCCGCCATTTTCAAGTTACTGTGTAGACCCAGCCTTAAAGACCAGAGAGGGAAAAAAGATTTTTTATATTTTTTTGTCATACATTGCACTTGCATAGGAAAAACCTGTATAAATAAAACCAATATGAAATCTTGTAAGAAATACATTATGAAATGCATGTTGAGAAATTTGGAGGGATGAATTGACAGATTTGTGACAAGTTTAAGGTTAATGAATTTCACCCATATGACATGCATCGTATGTTATTTAAAGCAAATCTTTTTTTTATGCTTGAGTAACATCTAGTGGTTGTGACTGAAATTTTTTACTTTAACACTTCAATACTGGATGACATCTAGCGGCTGAAACTAAATCTTTGCCAAGCTCTAGTACTCAAACGATGACTAGTTGTTGAGGCTAAATATTTGCCAAGCTATAATACTCCAGCGACATCTAGTGGTGGAGGCTAAATCTCCACCGAGTCTTAATATTTCAGTGACCTCTCGTGGTTAGGACATGGAAATGTTTCTTTTTTGTATAAATACACTTCTAATAACCTGCTTGTACACATTATGCTCTATGTGTGAAGAGGCCCTAGGGAAGAGAACTAGGTCTCGGGTACCACCTATTGAAAGCAGCGTCACTTACAGTCACATCTGACCCATATAACAGCCTTGAAACATGTCTGGAGACATTTTAAGCAAAGCCACTAACTAAAAATTGCTGTCAGACATTGGTCCACAGTGAGCAATATCTCAACACTAGCTGGTGTATTTTAGTGATTTTATTTTCATTTTTAGAAAAACTCATCTTCCACTCGGATGTTCTAGTATTCGGAAAAAAAACAAAAAAACAACAACTTTACCTTTTAAAGCTGCTTTGTTCTTGTGCAGCCACTGCTCCTGGACGATGATGTCAGGTTCATCGTGTGACCCTACAGTTTCAGCGGTGTCTTCTTGAATGAACGGCACGTGACGACTGAGTCCTATAATTGGCTGCAGCCTCATGTGACTACTGTAACATCATCGGCGGCCGTGTCCGGGCCACCAGTGGTGTTTCAAAGGTGATGGCATTTTAAAAATGGAAAACCCAACAATTGTTTTCACATTTTCATCTTCATCTGAAAATATATTGGTTGAGATATGTCTTTCAATGAGATACATATAATTTACTAATTTACTGAGGCTCTATTCTGTAGGTTGTTTCTATTGGTACCAAATAAGTACAGTATATGGAACTTGAATTACTTGTATAATGTTTTGGAATACTTTATTATTGCCTGTCAGTGTTACACTAAGAGGCAACCTATTAGGCAGTGCCAGTGGCAGATACCAATTGCAGACATGAAATCCTTTGCTAGGCCTCTGGCTGCAATTATAACTCAGGTTGCAAGACCCCTCCCTTTGACAAATACTTTATGTGCTGCAGTCTCTATTGACTGTGTTATCTAAAGTGTTAAACTGCCGGGATCAGTCATCTCAGATCCCAGCAACTATAGAAGCCTCATTGTATACTATAGCTGAGCTCCTGCTTGAATCTCATGGGTACGCTGGGCAGTACCTATCAGATCATTATGACATATAGGGGTCTGCAAAAGTATTCATACTCCTTGAACTGTTCCTTGTTTTTAAACATTACAGCTTATTACAAACGTATGTATTGTATTGATATTCTATCAGAAGACAAATTATTGGATCACCTATAGTTCTCCAATGATCTGATCAGGCACTGTTAATGAGATCGGTGTGTTCCGGAGTCAAATCGCAGGAAGAACCTGATGAAGTGTTAATAACATGAAACGCGTTGTTAGTTTGAAATAAAAAAAACCTATGTAATGAGACCTGCGCTTTGACACCGGAATGCGCCGATCTGATTAACAGTGTCTGATCAGATCACTGGAGAACCATAGGTGATCCAATAATTTCTCTGTCTTCTAATAAATAACTCACTCCATGTGGAACACGGAGTGGAGGGTGTGAAGAGTCAGCAGCGCTCAGAAGTCGAAATGGCAATCAGGGGTGAGTTGTGACGACTTGATGCACAACTTTAAGAGGTGAACATACTGTGAATATATTTTTCTTCATTACATTAAAAGGAAAACAAAAACGTATTGCATTAGGGAGCGCTCGTCTTCTCTTTCCTTCTCTTTTTTCTCTTTTGTTCTTGTTTCATATTGATATTCTATGTGATAGAGCAAAACAAAGTAGACAGTTTTTGTGAAGTGTAAAGAAAAATGATACTTGCTTTTCCAAATTTTTGCAAATTAAAAAAAATAAAAATTTGGTGTGCATATGTATTTAGCCCCCCTGTACTCTGATACCCCAAAATAAAATCCAGTGCCTTTAGAAGTCACCTAAATGGAGTATGTAATTTATTCTTAATATAATTTCAGCTGTTTTGTGAAGGCCTCAGAGGTTTGCTAGATATCTCTAGTGAACAAACAGAATCCTGAAAACCAAGTAAAACACCAGACAGCTCAGGATACATTTGTGGCAAAGTGTATTGCAGGGTTTGGTTTTATAAAAATAGCCCAAGCCCTGAACATCTCAAAGAGCACTGTTCAATCCATCACCCATAAATGGAAAGAGGATGGTACACCTGCTAACCTACCAAGACATGGCCGCCCACAGAAAACGACAGCCCAGATGAGGAGAGCACTAATTAGTGAAGCAGTTAAGAGGCCCAGAGTCACTGTGGAGAAGCTACAGAGATCCATAGCTCGGGTTGGAGAATCTGTCCACAGAAAAACTATTAGTTGTGTACTCCAAAAATCTGGCCTTTATGGAAGATTGACAAGAAGAAAGGCATTTTTGAAACCAAGCCTTAAGTCGTCCCATTTGTAGTTTGCAAAAAGCTATATACTGGACACAGTAAGCATGTGGAAGAAGGTGCTCTGGTCAGATGAGACCAGGGGCGTAACTACCGCGGTATCAGACGAAGCAACTGCCACGGGGCCCGGCGGCTTAGGGGGCCCGCGGCCCCGGGGCAGCTGCTATCACGTCTGCTACCCCGGTAATGCCGTTTCTGGGCCCGCCCACAGTGAACATAGCAGTTCATAGCAGTGCTTCACAGAGGCGATCTCTTAATTGTATGCACGTCCGTGCAACGCGCATACAATTAAGATGAACGGCGGGGCAAGGAGAGCTGTGCGCTGCCGTACATAGCTCTGCAGGCGGCGCAATGTGAGTGACATAATCGAAACGCCTGCCAAACTTCCTGTCCTTGGCCCCATGTCTAAAGCAGCAGGCTTGGGGCCGGGAGGAGACGGAGACGCAGGGGGAGCGCGGCAAGGTAAGTAATAAGCTACAGGGGGGAACTATGCCTACAGGGGGGTCTAAAAATTGGGGGGGGGGGGGGGGGGACTTTTCCTACAGGGGGCTTAATAACGGGGGGGAGAAATTGCCTAAAGGGGGCCTAATAATGGGGGGGGGGGAAACTATGCCCACAGGGGCCCTAATGACTGGGGGGGAGAAAATATTTTCCCACAGGGGGCCCTAATGACTGGGGGGGGGGGCTATGGCACAGGGGGCCCTAATGCCTGGGGGGGGGAGAACTATGCCCCACGGGGGCCCTAATGCCTGAGGGGGGGGAAAAAACATGCCTACAGGGGGCCCTAAAAAATGCGGGGGGGGGGGGAAAACATGCCTACAGGGGGCCCTAATGACGGTGGGGGGGACTATGCCTACAGGGGGCCCTAATGATGGGGGGGGGGCAGATTGCCTACAGGGGGTTAATAACGGAGGGGAACTTACCCACAGGGGGGCCCTAGATAGGGGGGGAGAACATCCTACAGGGGGCCCCAAAGCCCGAGGGGGGGGAGAATACGCCTCGGGGGACCCTAATGCCTGAGGGGCTGGAAACTATGCCTACAGGGGCCCTCATGCCTGAGGTGGGGGGGAGAGACAGAGACTATGCAGGGGGCCCTAATGCTAAGGGGGAGAACTATGCCTACAGGGGGCACCTAAAACTGGGGGGGGGGAAACTATGCCTACAGGGGGCCCTAATGACGGTGGGGAGGACTATGCCTACAGGGGGTCCTAATGATGGGGGGGGCAGACTATGCCTACAGGGGGCTCTAATAACTGGGGGGGAGACTATGCCTAAAGGGGGCTCTAATAACTGGAGGGGGAACTGTACCTACAGGGGGCCATAATGACTAGGGGGGGAGAACTATGCCTACAGGGGGCCCTAATGCCTGAGGGGGGGAGAACTAAGCCTACAGGGGGCCCTAATGCCTGAGGGGGGAGAACTATGCCTACAGGGGGCCCTAATGCCTGAGGGGGGGAGAACTATGCCTACAGGGGGCCCTAATGCCTGAGGGGGGGAGAACTATGCCTACAGGGGGCCCTAAAGATGGGGGGGGAAACTATGCCTACAGGGGGCCCTAATGACGGGGGGGAGGACTATGCCTACAGGGGGTCCTAATGATGGGGGGGGGGGCAGACTATGCCTACAGGGGGCTCTAATAATTGGAGGGGGGGGGAACTGTGCCTACAGGGGGCCCTAATGACTAGGGGGGGAGAACTATGCCTACAGGGGGCCCTAATGCCTAGGGGGGGAGAACTATGCCTACAGGGGGCCCTAATGACTGGGGGGGGGGAACTATGCCTAAAGGGGGCCCTAATGAGGGGGGGGGGAACCTTTTGCCTACAGGGGGGTCCTAATCTACAGAGGGGGGGGACTATTCTGCACTACAGGGGACCCTAATCTACAGGGGGGGGGACTATTCTGCCTACAGGGGGCCCTAATCTACAAGGGGGGACTATTCTGCCTACAGGGGGGCCCTAATCTACAAGGGGGGACTATTCTGCCTACAGGGGGGCCCTAATCTACAAGGGGGGACTATTCTGCCTACAGGGGGCCCTAATCTACAAGGGGGACTATTCTGCCTACAGGGGGGCTCTAATCTACAAGGGCGGACTATTCTGCCTACCGGGGGGCCCCTAATCTACAAGGGGAGACTATTCTGCCTACAGGGGGACCCTAATCTACAGGAGGGAGTATACTGCCTACATGGGGGCCCTAATCTACCCAGGGGGGGGATATTCTGCTTACAAGGGGGCCCTAATCAACAGGGGGGAGACTATTCTGCCTACAAGGGGGCCCTAATCTACAGAGGGCCCTATTCTACCTACATGGGAACCCTAAGCTACCGCCCGGGGGCCCGAAGCTGTCTATGTCTCCCCAAGCTACCTAGCTACTGCCCGGTGGGTGCCAAGCTACCTAGCTACCACCCTGGGGCCCTGTTGTACCTACATACCGACTGGGGGAGCCCCACAATTCCCAGGGGGTAATTCTTACCATTTGGACCATTATAAAGGGGGAGTTTGTACATGGGGGGGAGGGGGCACTAAGTTGGGAAAATGATTAAAAAAAAAAGTGAGGAGTCTCAGGTGTTTGTGTTGTAAATTTTACAGGGACGAGTGGTGGACGGAGTAGTCATCATGGAGGTCTGGACCGAACAGAGAAGAAAAGGGAAAGTGAACAACTCCTCAAACAAGACGTCACCTGTGAGGCCCTAAATGTAAGTAAACTATTTGCAAAGCACCTGTGTACCTGGTATCTACCACTATATGGTCACTGTATGGTGGTTATACTACAGTCTGCATAGCCTGTGTACACTGGTGTCTACCACTACATGGTCACTGTAAGTAGGTCATATAAAGTCTGCATAGACTGTGTACACTAGTATATACAACTATATGGTCAATATATGGCGGTCCTATTGGGCTTTGTGTACTGTTCAGTAATGGTGTAGGGGTATTATTCAGTCACTTTGTGGTCATGTTCTGGCGGTATAATCAGGTCCCTATGTAGTAGAGTTATTGGTAATGTTGGTCTTGGTATAGTGGTATTTGTTTGGTAGCAGTATGATGGTGAGGTATTTACACCTTGAATTATCTAACAGCATGTTCTGGTAAATGTTCGTGGTCAGGGAGGTGGGCGAGCGGAGGGGAGGGGTAGGTTGCCCCATCCAAAAGTTTGCTTTGGGGCACTGGCGTCTCTAGTTACACCCCTGGATGAGACCAAAATTAAACTTTTTGGCCTAAATGCCAAATACTATGTATGGAAAAGCGGGACATGTTCAGTGCTTAGTGCACCCTCACAAGTCTTAATCTTTCTATATCTGACAAACCACTTGCATTAGTGTCATCTGGTGTTCAATTGGGGAATGAGGGGACTCTCACATGTCAACCCCATACTCATCACATGTGATAGATCATTAATACCAGACTTATAAAATGCTAATAACAAACCTCATCACTCTCTGATACTGTACAACACTGTCTCTCTCTCTCATCTGAACTATACTGATTCTCTGCAATGGATACATTTCTGAGATCTCAATCGCAGCCATTACCAAATAGGCAAACAAGAAGCTCTCAGACTTCCTCATCATCTTGAACCACCATGTCCAAACTTGGAACACAATAGGACAAGACCCAAAACAAGGTTAAGGGATCAACTGTCTTGATGACAGATAATTCGCAGAAACTACTCGAAATGGAGATATCACTCCACCAAATCTCTCACCACTAGCCAGCCCGGCCACCTCTCGTTGCTCTGATGTTGACACAGGAAGTGTCCCGCTTACTCACTCCTTTCTTCGACAAATGTATCGACATGATCCAGACTTCTGTAAACACGGCTCTGGCCCAGATAACGGAAAATGCTGAAAAAAATTGGAGAACTGGAAACTAGAATGGTCTCCTGTGAAGCAAATGTCAGTGTGAATGAACGGGACATTACCCAATGCCAAAATGCAAAAATCATTATCTGTGACAAACTGGAGGACATAGAGAATAGGGAGAGGAGGAACAATCTCCACTTCATGGGAATACCCGAGCACATTCAAAAACGTATAGCGTACCTCCAGGTTTCGCAACCGCATGTAACAGTCCAGACAGGGCGTCCCACCCTGTAATAAACCATAATCAGAATGAACTACCATGTTACCTATTGTCCGCCCTTTTCGTTATACAAATCTAGGTTTTCTGAAGGAAGCGACAGTGAAGAGGTTAAAAGATTTTTGTTACAGAGGGAGGTGTACTGGATATCATTGTTGGAGGCCTTAAGCCCTATGGGATTAAATGATGTCAGTGGAGCGTGTATTTGTAAGGTTTGATTGAAAGTTCTTTGCAAGTTTTTAGCAGTAAGAGGGCACCAGTAGGTGAACGATGGAGTTTTTAAGTAGATATGTTTGCTGCTCTTTAAACATGTGGGGAATTTTGAGAACATTGCGGAAATAGCAATCAAAGGTTAATTTATGACTTTAGAATGAGCACACTATATTAGAGACTACTACCTACCTCAGGTGAGTTTGAAAAAGGGGGGAGGACCCAAAAGTCGCGGGCGCAGTACCCCTTTCTGCTTGAACATTGCCCAGGGACAGTGGGGGTCTGTTGGAGACTTTTCCAGATAAGAAAAGTACATTTTGGCTTATTGTTCTTTTGTAACACATATTCAACGGTGGGGAGCGATGCGACCCCGTCATGGCTTAAAGCACTCTGAAGATAAAGGGTTGACGCTGTTGAACCGATTGAAATTACATGCTGTATTTAATAAGCTAGCTGCAAGAAAAAGTTTGTTTTGTACAAAGGAACAATAAAGTTTTATTGATTGTTTTGAAAGCTCCGTTTGAGGAAGCATTAATTTTGCTGTCCAAAAGGGTTGCTTCTAAAAATCCCCGGCCATCAGGGACCAACTCCAACAATATTGGTGGGGGGGGGCCCCTGGCAAAAGAAAAAAAACTCCCTTTGGACCTTTTTAAAATTGCAAGAAACACCAATCGGTCCCCCCAAAAAGGGGGATAAGCGACCCAGACGGGTCTTTTCTCGCTTTTCCCAACTAGACATCAAAGAGGGGTTTTGAGGCCTATCGTGCCCCCAGATCCCTCCGGTAAACCTTTTTGTTTTTTTTTGGATTTCGTCGAGGCATCTCCAACGAAGGCTTTCGCCAATTTGCCACCTCATATTCAAAAAGAACATTCGATTTCGACTTTTATACCCAGCACGTCTAAGGGTGACCATAAAGGGGAAGATCCACTTTCATGAAAACCAAGAGAAGGCAAAACGTCGCCTCTTCCCGGAACACCCATTTTGATGTGGAAATGGCCTCCCCCTTTTAAAAAAAGAAAACCAGAGAGATGATGTTTTCATGAAATCCCTCCTCATTTAGAGACATGTCATTTATCGATAAGTTGCTTGTCACGGGTGCCCCTGCGACCCTCACCCCGGGTATCCAGGGGTATCCAGGAAAATCTCCTGAAGGGGTTCATTCGCAAGTCCTCCTCTCCCGCCCAAGGCCCCGTTTTTTATTCGTGGAAAAAAAAATGGCTCCCCCACGTCCCTGTATAATTAAGTGGTTCAAAAAATCCCGTAAAGAATTATACCTCTTCCCTTGATTTTCCCGTTTTTGACCCGGGTCCGTGGAGCCCGGATTTTTTACAAACTGAACCAAAAAAGAAGCCACAAACCCTTTGTATTCGTGAAAAGACGAATGGAAGGGCAGCCTTCAAAAACTTGGATGGGCACTTCGATTACCTGGTTATGCCTTTGGATCTGTTTGCTCCCGCAGTCTTCCCGGGTTTTTCAACGCACTTCAGAATCTCCTGTACACCTGTGTGGTTCTATTGGGGGACATCCTGATCTTTTTACCTGATCCAGAGTCCCACCAGGCCCATGTGCGACAAGTTCTCAGGCGTTTACGTGTTAACCGTCTCTATGCCAAGCTCAAAAAGTGCCTCTTCCACAAGACGTCTCCCCTTTCTCTGCTACATTATTTCGGACAAGGGTCTGCAGATGGATCCCACGAAACTGTCTGCCGTCTTGCAGTGGCCACGACCCATTGGCCTCCGTGCTATACAGAGATTTCTGGGCTTTGCCAATTACTATAGGCAGTTCGTACCGAATTTCTCCTTGCTGGTGTCGCCTATATTGGCGTTAACCAAGAAGAATGGTAATCCAAAGCTCTGGCCACCAGCGGCAGAGGAAGCCTTTTCTAAATTGAAGTCTGCTTTCGCATCTGCACCTGTACTCTCCCAGACAGACACAGAGAAACCATCTTTTCTAGAGGTCGATGCCTCCTCGGTGGGGGCCGGGGTGTGCTCACACAAAAAGGGCCCAAAGGCAAGACCCTCACGTGCGGGTTTTTCTCTAAAACCTTTTCTGCCGCAGAAAGAAACTACTCCATTGGTGACCGGGAATTACTGGCCATCAAGCTGGCCCTGGAGGAATGGCGCTATCTCTTGGAGGGAGCTTGTCACTTAGTCAATATCTACACTGACCACAAGAACCTCCTATATCTCTAGATAGCCCAACGACTTAATCAGCTCCAAGCTCGATGGTCCCTCTTCTTTTCCCGGTTTGAATTTCTAATTCATTTCCGCCCGGCGGAGAAGAATGTCAAGGCCGACGCCCTCTCTCGTGCCTCTGACGTGATTGGGGATGAACCTGCTCCACGGCACATCATTTGACCTGCAACGAATTCCTCCCGGCAAGACATACATATGCCCGGCTCTACAGAAGAGCCTTGAGGTCATTGCTCTCATGTGGCTGGGCACCCTGAGGTGCAGAAATCTTGCTCTCTTATCTCCTGTTTTTATTGGTGGCCTGGCCTGGTCTGAGACGTTCGAGATCTTGCGCTTCCTGTGCCCGTAACAAGTCGCCTCATCTCAAGCCGGCAGGTCTGCTTCAGGCGCTGCCGATTCCCAGCTGTCCCTAGACCCACGTGGCTAGGGACTTTATTACTGACCTCCCGCCTTCCTCTGGTAATACCGTTATCTGGGTGGTCTTGGATCGGTTCTCCAAAATGTCTCACTTTATTCCTCTGCCAGGTCTACCCTCTGCTACCCAACACACAATATTTGGTTCAGCACCTCCAAAAAACTTTAATTCTGCGTGCACGCTGTGACGGCTGTAATCTAAATACACATAACAATAACAGCAGCACACAAAAATAGAATATGTTGAAAAAAACTTTCTGCTTTAAAAAAACAAAAGTTTTTATGAGGTTCTTTGTTCACACTTTTGCGCAAAATTGCTTAAGCCCACCTTCGACTTTCAACGAGACCTCAAGGCAGGTGGGTCCTAAAACTACGTTTACACTAACGCTATTTTCTCTGTGGTCCATTCAGACCTACCTTTCAGAATGTGAAGGCCAGCTACTAAATACATGCAATGATTAAAAAGTCTGTGTAGATGGGGGTGGAGTGCTAAAAACCAAGATGGAGGCAGCCCGTCCCCCCTATTTATTACCATAAAAGAGATTCTGGATATGAAGACGGTCAGAGGGAACATCTCTTCCTCATTGACTGGAAGGGGTTCAGGCCTGAAGAAAGGTCCTGGGAACCAGAAGACGATATTCTGGACCGCAATGTTATCCGGAGATTCCTTCAGGCCAGAAAGAGGGGGAGGCCAAAGGGGGGGGGGGTACTGTCACGGGTGCCCCTGCGACACTCACCCTGGGTCGCTGGAGCACCCATGTCCCTCCTGCGAGCGGTGCCGCGACCCGCATGTCGGGCTGCGAGCGCACTCGTTCCACCAGCCAGGTGCCTGCTTACTCACCCAGCCGCGCTCCTGCTGAAGCTTCGGTCTCCCGGCGCGCGCGTCCCCACATCCTAGGGCGCGCGCGCGTCGACACTGTTGAATTTAAAGGGCCAGTGCTCCGGTAATTGGGTATTGCCGGTCGCTGCCCCAATTTAAGTCTGCCTTTTCTTGATCCTGTTGCCAGATCTTTAGTG
The DNA here is from genome assembly GCA_025379985.1 of Phyllomedusa bahiana. Taxonomy (NCBI): domain Eukaryota; kingdom Metazoa; phylum Chordata; class Amphibia; order Anura; family Hylidae; genus Phyllomedusa; species Phyllomedusa bahiana. Next base: position 34,250 of record JAODAL010009799.1, read on the forward strand.
CCTCACCGCCTACTGAGAAAGCGTTCTAGTGTTTTGTTCTGATTCTCCGTGTACAATACCTTCTCGCCTCCGTCCCTCGACCACAAACCATGGCCGCCTGTCCTGACCTTACCGCCTGTCCCCGTCTACGTCTGTGCCTTACGATTCTGTACCACACTACACCTCGGCTGCCGCCGCAAGCAACTCACGTCAGGGGGGGCAACTTGCTAGACTCCCGCCGCAGCAAGTCCATCCCACATTGCGGCGGGCTCTGGTGTATACCGGGACCTACTTAGATTATGCTCCCTGGCGTGGCTTACACCATCGCTTGCGGTGGTCCAGAGGATCCACTACTGCTGACCATGACATTGCTATATATTTGCTCAACTGTTAGGTCTTTGCTGTTGCCTTGGTTCTTGTTAATTTTTGTCTTTCCTCCCCAGTGTACTCCTTTCCCCCCTGCAGCATGGGCGTCTGGCACCCTGAGGACTGACAATCGAGAGGCTCTCCCTGCTCGGTGGGAGAGTGGATCCTTTACCACACGGATCATATCGTCTGACTCATCGCGGACACCTAACAGTATAGGATGAGTACTACTTTAAACATTACACATGCACACCCATCACATATACAAACACTCAATATAATTAGTTGGAATGTGGCAGGACTCAATACTCCCATGAAACATAAGAAAGTATTAATCCATTTTAAGAAATTAACCCCACACATTATCTTCTTACGAGAAACACATTGGAAACAAGATGAAGGTGGCTTTCTTAAAGCCACATGGTTGAGAGACCAATATTCGGCACCTTTTATCGCTAAGTCTCGGGGCGGTAGCTATATTGTTCCACTCTTCAATTTCCCCAATAGTACATGACACCCACGCAGATCCAGAGGGCAGATTTCTGCCCTTGGATGTCACTATAAATATCACAAGATACTCTCTACTCAATCTTTATGCCCCTAATCATCCAAATGCAGATTTCTACTCCAACTTGTATAACTTCCTTCTGGGACAACAGCTCCACACCATTATCCTCAGTGGAGATTTTAATATTACTCTCCACTCTGACCTGGATCGCACATCAACTGTTTCGTATAACACGCACTCGCTCCGAGTTTTACTGACATTTGGGAACAACTTTGATCTTTGTGACCCAGGGTGCACACTTTATGCCTCGGTCAAAGACTACACATTTTACTCTAATGTACATGATAGCCACTCCTGAATCGATTTCTTCCTCATTTCGCCCGGTAACATAATAATCTTGGACCATGCTACAATAAGCCTCTCCATTGCCTACTTACCAGACTATCTTCCTTCATGTTTGTGGCGCTTCCCCTCTTACTTGTTTCATTCAGAAGACGTTAAACATTACGTGACAACCAACTGGGCCCACTTTGTCGACGCCAATCTAGAACATGCTTTGGATGTGGGCCCACATTGAAAGCGGTACTATGGGGTCACGTAATCTCCTACCTTAAGCTCAAAAACCAGGAAGCAAAGGGAAAATATGAAATACTTTATGCAGACCTCACATCCTCCTAACAGGACTACACCACTACTCCGACATTGCCCAACAAAGAAAAATATTTAGAGACCAAAGGACTGATGGAGATCTTCTTACAAGGTCAAGCAAAGTGGGGAATAGAAGCAATCTGTAGTAAATATTTTAGGTGGGGCAACAGAATCGGTTCACTATTAGCGAGAACGCAGAAACCACACTCACGCATAATCCCACCACCATCAAAGCCATCTTCACGTAATATTTCTCCAATTTCTATGACTCATCCCCCTACGACTCCACATACACCTGGAACTTTTTGAATAACCTTTCCTTACCTAAATTATCCTAAGATATGAGGGAACTTCTTGAAAGGAACTGACTCAAAATTACCCAACAATAAAAAATGCCAGGCCCTGACGGTCTATTCACGGACTATTACAAATTGCTGATGCCCAATGTTACCCCACACCTTATGAGCTACCTCAATTTGATCTATAGGGGTCATGACACCTCAGCCAAATTCCTCACATCAGAGACTATTTTGATCCTGAACCTGGGCAGGGACCCTGAGCAGACCGAATCCTACTTACCCATCTCACTTCTAAACCAAGACTATAAAATTATTTCCAAGATCCTAGCAGATTGCATGCAAATGATGTTGGGCCCTCTATTGTCCACTTCTCAGATGGGCTTTCTTAAAAATAGACACTTGACCGTGGGAATAAGAATGGTGATGGCAGCTACTGCACAATACCGCACACACACACGCCCTAATACAATGCTTCTCAGTCTTGATGCAGGAAAAGCATTCAACTCCGTGTCCTGGAAATTTCTTAATACTTTCAGTAACCAATTTTAAACTTTTCTTGGCCACTGCCAGTTGTGTTGCAGCACATCATTGAGAGTCAATACTCTTCCAGCAACCCATGTACCACTACCACAAAGGCAGTCAACAGGGATGCCCCCTAACCCCTCTCCACTTAAACTTCTCAATTGATTCACTCTTGCAACGCCAAGAAACAATCCCAACATTTGAGGGAATCCATATAGTTTCCAAACATCTCAAGGTGTTGGCGTTTGTTATATATCACCAACCCGGAACAAACCTTACCCAAAATTATGGAGGATCTTCGCTTCTTGGATCCTTGTTGGGCTTCAGGGTCAATGAAGACAAGTCAGAGAGTATACTCCTAAAAGTCCCCCCAAACTCCAACTTGTCCGCACATTACCCTGGGAGTACAAATTCCTAAAAAATGCAACTTGCTGAGCAAATCTCACATCAATCCCTTTCTCACTGAGACCAACCCCTTATTTTCTGCCAGGAAAATGCTAGCTGTGTCCCCATTTGGGAGGACAGATTTGATCAAGATGATCATATTTCCAAAACTCCTGTACCTATTTCAATCGCTTCCAATTTACGCTCCATCAATGCTCTTTTCAGAATGTTTAAATGGAACAATCGCAGACCAAGAACAAGCTTGATTGTCTTGACTCAACACGGCTCCAATGGAGACATAAACTTCCCACAGATATATCTATATAATATGACAGCACAACTCAGAATAGTGGGGGATTGCATAGTTAATACCAAAACCTTTGCTGATCCTATGCTTGACTAGCAATTCATTCCAAACATTACCTTAGTCAGCTTCTTACATCTCCTGTATAAAGACCTTCCCTTATATGGCCAATTGGAATACGTGGACGAAAGCCAACAAAATATAAAAGCTAAACCTGAACTATTCCCTCTTATTGCCTCTGGTAAATAACCCAAATTTCCATGATGGAAAGGTTTCTGATTCAGGGCACGGCACTCACAAGGCATACATAGGGCAGCGGAACTGGTCGACAAAAGCAAAAGAAGACCTCACCTCTTTAATGAGGCCCAACTCAAATTCTTGGTACTAGGCCCACATCCCTTCCATCACCTACAAGCCTGCAGCTATATACACACGATAATAAGAAACATGGCAGACGAAGATTGGAATGACCCATTCCTACACTTCACACACTCTTCACAACACACGAAATGTCTAATCATTTTAAATTTACGGCTACTAAAAAAAACCTTTTTTGATTTTTCAAAATCACAGGGTACAGCTCACTGGACCAGCTCACTCGACTTCTTAATAACTTCCCTTTCTCAGGCACAGGGGTATTGCTAGGGTCCTAAAACATCCGGGGCCCGGGCCCTTTGTGTTTTTTTCTCTTAGGGCGGGGTTTTAACACTTTTTCACGCCACATTGGAAATGGGATTATTTTTTCAGAAAAAACCTTCTGCTCCTGTCACAAATTTTCAGCATATTCCACATAGAGTGACCCTATATCTATATACCTGCCTCAGCAGTCACAGCACAATGAAAATCACCAATGACAAATTTACTTTTTCAAAACCGCTCACCTCCTTATGACAGTGTAATATCCCTAAATAACAGTCACCATATAATCCACTGATACATGGAGCAAATCTACCGGACAGATGATTGTTACTAAAAAACTCCTACAAAACCAAGACCCAAAACTATTACTACAAAGGACCAAATAATCCTGCCAGACCCTGACCGAATGCGACCGAATGTGACTATCAGCTGTACACGGGCTCTGATTACAAAATACCACCGCCATACAGGGACCAATATGGTAAAATACTATTTGGGTATGTAGTCGCTCAGCAGAAATATAAGTGATTACACTGCAGTTACATTTAGTGACTCACCGAGACGTCTTTCTGATCAGCGTCGTTCATTTTCCCTTTTCTTCTCCATCCGTTCACACCTTCATGCTGATTTCTCCCGGCCACGACTCGTCCCTAGGATTTGGACACAATATTTTAGAATCCTCACATTTTCAGCAACTCCTTATTTATAGGTATATAAGTCCCCTCATTAGGTAGTGTATAGGCCCCCTTCAATTGGGCAGGTATATAAATATAGGGTCACTTAGGCAGGTATATAGATATAGGGTCAATGTCAGGCAGGGTATCCTTAGGTTTCTATTTGTTCACATGTGGAAGATTTGTGTGTTTCTATCACTTCCCTCCCCCTTATTAGATATTTAGTTTTTATTGGTATTTAATAAAAGTTAGGTTTTAAATTGGGATATTTTCCTTTGGTAGATTTATTGTTTATATTGCAGTATAGATTCTGAGGTTCAGAATTTGTCTTTCCTCCACGATGTTTAATGTCAGGCAGGTATAAAGATAGAGGGTCACTCTCAGGCAGGTATATAAATATAGGGGCACTCTCAAGCAGGTATATATATATAGGGGCACTGAGGAAGGTATATAGGGGCTCAGTCAGGAATATAGGGCCACAAAGGGAGTTTTAGGGGGCTGCAGGCAGTATAGGGGGAGACAGGCAGGTATAGGGGCCACAGGAAGGTATAGGGGGCCATAGGCAGGTATAGGGGGCCCCAGGCAGGGATAGGGGGCCGCAGGCAGGTACAGGGGGCCACAGGCAGTTATAGGGGGCCGCAGGCAGTATATGGGGCCACAGGCAGGTATAGGGGGCCACAGGCAGGTTTTAGGGGGCCCGCGGCAAATAATGGGCCCGCTGGCAGTATATGGGGCCACAGGCAGTATATGGGGCCGCCGGCAGGATATATGGGGCCACAGGCAATATAGGGGGCCACAGGCAGGTATAGGGGGCCATAGGCAGTATATGGGGCCACAGGAATGATAGGGGGCCAAAAGGCAGGTATAGGGGCCGCAGGCAATATATGGGCCGCAGGCAGTATATAGGGGCCACAGGCAGGTATATGGGGCCTAGGCAGTATATATTGGGCCTCAGGCAGTATATATGGGGCCACAGCAGGTTATGGGGGCCACAGGCATATTATAGGGGGCCACAGGCAGTTTTAAAGGGGCACTGAGGGAGTATATAGGGCACCGAGGCATGGTATTTGGGGCCACAGGCAGTATATGGGCCACAGTCAGGTATATTGGGGCACTGAGGCAGGTATATAGGGCCACAGGCAGTATATGGGCCACAGGCAGTATATGGGGCCACAGGCAGGTAAACGCTATAAAATAACAACATTAATACTCACCTTAGTTCCCCCCGGCGAGCGCGCTCTGTCCTTCTTCAGTCCCGTCCTCCTCCCGCCCGCTTCCTCGGGCGCACAGCCTGTACGCGCTGTGGCCCCGAGGACAGGCAGCGGCGTGATGAGGTCATTACATCGCGCCGCTGCCCAGCTGAGCCGCACGGCGCCGTGGCAGGTCCTCAGTGCAATGAGGACCCAGCGGCCCCGCTGTGTCGGACCCGGAGACAGTCCGACACTGTCTGCGGGGCAGGATGCGCTCGCTCTCTGCTCCGCAGAAGCCCTCCGCTGTATGTGCGTCCAGCGGACCGCACATGTAGCTGCAGGGCAGGTCGTGCTCCAGGCCCATGGCAGCGGCCTGGAGCCCGGAGGTTCGGGGCACAGGGGGTTTTATTCGGGGCCCGAGCCCTGAATAAAACAGCCTAGCGATGCCCCTGCTCAGGCAGCTAAATATTTACCTTCAATGATGTATTGGGAGATGGCATTTAGAATCGTCCACAGATCTTATATTTCTCCCCGTCGAGGGTTGTTGATGGGTAATTCCAGTAACCATGCGTGTCTAAAATGCAATTCCCCACATGCTGATCTACTGCATGGTCTCTGGGCCTGCCCACTTGCAAGAGACTTCTGGTCCGGAGTTCACTCTTTTGCGCTCAAAAACCTATTACTGTGTTGTGCAAATTCAGAATTATGGGCATACTACCCGAAGAGAATACTTATTATCCGAGACCACATAAACAACTTTTATATTATATAGCCGTGGCAGTACGGAAATCGACTGCTGGATTCAACACTGCCCACCAACTCTCAAGCTCTTCCCAGAAAAACTATCTCACATATTCAGAATGGACTGTGCTGAAACAGTGCTATAGAAAGAAGAACAGACACAGATCTTGTTTCAGACTTGGCACACATCTATTACTCTTCTCCAAGTGCACATCAAACCAAAGATACAACAGTGCTTTGAACTCACAACATTGTACATGACCAATCATTACTGCAATAGACAACATACAATGACATTTGAGTGCCCATCCTATGGCTGGTCCTCTTTGGGTATGCTGAGCATCCAGGTCGCAGGTGAGTCCCTCGTTGTGGTCCTAAATAATGTGTTTAACATAAAAACGTAAGCTAAACAATAAGTCATTACCTTTAAAGTTTTAACATTTCCAGAGGATGAGTTCTGTGTCCATCTTTCAACTTCTGAATAGATATTAGGATCAAAGAATTAGCAATGGTAGGAACTTCTTTGTTTTGTATGTCCACACCTACTACAAAGCTTATTGTGGCCCTCCTCACATACCTGCCAAAATTTGATCAAACTTGTTACTGGAAGACTGGTGGGACACATTTACATCTACAACTAAAGGCTAGATTGGGCCTAAATGCTCTGGAAGGTTGAATAGGGTGAATAAACTTTTGACCAGATATCACAGGTCCTGGAAGATGTATATGGCTTCTGTAGGTGTCCCGAGGAAGTAATTCTTTGCCAGGCACCAAATAGAAGGAGAAAGCCTCTCCTAATTTCCCAGAATAAACAGCTTAGTTCTTGTGTGTTTGGAGATTTTGACATGATGATCTAAGACTAGTTTATTCCAAGACTGGAATTTCGCATGAAGGTGGGTTCTGCAGGAGAAGGTGAACGGGGAGCCAGAGATAATGCTACATGGGGCAGCAAAGAAGCAGTAAAGAAAGAGTGGGAATAGCAGTATGGGAGATTCTCTAATGCACAGCAAGCTGTTACCGCACTGTCAATCAAGAAGGCTCTAGAGGCTGTTGATGGAGTCCTTAGAAAGGAATGTACACCATCTTAATCTTTGCTGCCTGCACATGCTATTAAGTTGGTACATATATGGCTTACAACAAAACAAATGCCCAAAGAGCATGATTTGGAGTATCTCCTAATTACTATTCCACTTTGTTGCCAAGTAGTGGGTTTGGAAATTGGTGATATACAGCCACCAAATCACAAAACACTCAAATAAGTGTCATTGTCGACCTTGGGTGAAGCTATTATATTATTCCTGTCCATCAGATTTAACACCATCAACTTGATATGTCATTCAGGGACAAATACATTAACCCATTATGGCATATTACAGAAAGAATCTCTTTTTAACTGGTCTGAGACACAATGTCCCAATAGCTTCCTTGGAAAAAATGATAAGGCATATTTTTTATGCTACACGCATTAACTGGATGGATGTTACTGCAACCTTAGACTGACTTTATTTTCCAAAGATATGAAATACTGCCAATAATTTAAAAGGATCCTTATAGCATAATTCTATCTGATGCTGCTAATATTAGAAAGAACCCAAAAGAGTTTAAAGGGGATTTATCGCTTCATTAGTTTGTGTGTTTCCTTGTACTTTTTGGTTTCTAAACTCTTTAAAAATTCCAGGGGCATTTCTTCCCTCCCACGGGGTTTGTTTTTTAAAAAAAAAGGGGGGATGACATAAACCCTTAAATGCCCAAAGCCCCCTTTTTGATCGGTGGCCCCCCCCAACCACCCCCGCCCTGAGTCCACATGTCCTGTGTTGTTCCCTCTCTATGCAGTCTTATTTTGTAAGGGGCTTTTTTCTTTTAAAACAAAGCTTCAAATAAACTCAAAAAGCATTTGATCCTTCTCCCTCAAGGGTGGGGGTTTTTGTTACAGTTGAATCCAGCCCTTCCTATAAACCTCCCCCAAAGGCAGCACAACCCTGTCCCCCCTTTCAAAGTTTACACCAACAGAAAAGGGCACCGGGGCGGGCATGCACCCCCGTAAAATACCCGGGGGCCGGACAAAAAATGAAAAATTATTTAGCCCCGGGTCACCAATACTTTAAAGGAGGAAAATTTCCGCCCGGGCCACGGGGGGGCACAGTGTTTACAAAAAAAAGAAATGGGGAGACGTAAAATCAAGACAGCTTTGAAAATTAAAACCAAATTTGCAAAATTGCTGTTTTCACTTTTCCCCCCTTAAATTCTGAAAAAACCATTTTATTTTAATAAAAAAAACCCCCAATTTAATTTTTTCCCAAAAAACGAAGTCCCACCCCAAAAAACTTTTACCCTTTATTGTAAATTAGGCATCCAAGAAGGGACAATCATTAAAAACAATCTCAGCCAATAATTTACATCTTTCAGAAATGGCCTGTGATCTCCAGGATGATGAAACAGGAAAAATCTGCTGAGGAGTATCAAGTAAAAACCCTGGAAAATCTTAACTCCCTCAATCCTCAGGTTTCAGTAGCAAATTTAGTTGATTTTTAAGAGGTGAAAACATGTTCAGAAAGACTTACTGGGAGGGCTAGGGGGAAACAAAAAGGGGCAAACCACTAAATATACCTCTGCGGGGAAAACCATTAAAACCCAAAATTTGTAGCACTAAAATTTTTTCGGGTTAATGAAAAAGTCTAATCTGGTGGTTGATATCTGTGATAAACCAATTAATCCTGTTTTTAATTTTCCCTTACTCAGCTACACTACAGGGAATGGTAAGAGCCAGTAGGACAAATTGTAATTTACAAAACATCAAACAACGGGGTTTTTCTTGGCCCCTCAAGAATACCAATCTATAAAAATTTAAACCCACAAAACAGGGTCAAAGAAATCATTATAAACCCAAAAAAATTATTATAAGTTTTAAATCTTAGACAATGAATAAATGAAAAGGCCCTAAAAAAAGTCTATAAACCGGGACATAATATTTCACTAGACAGCTAAAAAAATATAGCTACTAGGACTAGAAAGGGTTCTATCGCTGATGACAGGTGGGGTACATGCATAAAGGGGTTTTCTCACCAAAATTTTATTATTTTTTAAACTTTGGGGAAAGGTAAAAAAAGTTTATTACCAGTTACATTGCTTTTTTTGATTTTGCTTAAGTTCAGCAATAAAGGATTTTTTAAAACTGCTATTGCTATTTAAACACAATTTTTCGGGTTACTGATCCCCCTCTTCTCCCCCCTCTCCTCCAAGCTTACGTCCAAATTTGCTGATCACCGCTGAGCTTACCTTTTGGGCGAAAAGGGCCCCTTTTTATCTAATTTAAAAGGGACAATTTTTAAACCCGTTAGAGTTTCTAAAAAGCTGTGTACACAACAGATTATAAACCTCCAGAGTCATCCCACTGGAACAAGAAAGTTTGGGAAAACCCCAGAGCTGATCTTAAACCCACTGCACTGTCTAACCCCGGAAGTAAGTCTGAAGCTGCCTGGGGCCCTCTTTAAAAACTTTGGTAGAACCCCCCTTTAAAACCCTTCGCCCTTTATATATAAAAATAATTAAAATATAAAATACACCACCGGCCATTTTAAATTATACACCATGCATTAACGGTTGGACCCCCTTTTGCCTTCAGAACGCCTAAAATTTTTTCGTGGAAAAGGGTTTTTCCCAAAAGGGGTGTTCAACGATGCTCAATTGGATTTTAAAGGGGGCCCAAAGAGTCCCCAAGAAAATTTTCCCCCCACACCAGAAAACCACCACCCCCAAACCCTTTAAACCCGTTGATACAACCCGGAGGGAAATCCATGTTTTCCCATGTTGTTGACGCCCAAATTCTGACCCACGATCCAAAATGTCGAGCAAAAAATTCGAGATCATAAACCCGACAAAACGTTTTTTCCCAAAACTTCTACTGTCCAATTTCGATGACGGGGAAAAATTGGGGCCTCTTTTTCCGTTCTTAGCTAAAAAGGAGGGGCACCCGGTGGGGTCTTCTGCTGCTGACCCCATCTGCCTAAAATTTTCCCCGTATTTGGCGTTCAGAGATGCTCTTTCTGCCAAACCTTGGTTGAAACAGTGGCTATTTGAGTCACTGTTTCCTTTCTATCAGCTCGAAACCAGCCCGGGGCCCATTCCCTTTGACCTCGGCATCAAAAAGGCATTTCCGCCCAAAAGGACTGCCGCTCACTGGATGTTTTTTTTTTTTTTCAAACCAATCTGTAAACCCAGAGATGGTTGTGCGTAAAAATCCCGGGAGATCGGGAATTTTTCTGAAATACTCAGCCCCACCCCCTTCGGGCACCAAAAACCCCGGGCCCCTTTAAAAAGGCACTCAAATCCCCTTTTTTCCTTCCCCTACTGATCCCGGGGTTTAAAACTGCAGGAATTGTCTTTGCCCAAAGTCAAACATCCCTAAATGCACTGATTTGCCGTCATTGATTGGCTGATTAGAAAAAAAGGTTAACGGGGAAATTGGGACAGGTTACCAAAATAAAGGGGCCCGGGTGAAAAAATTTTAAAATATATTTTAATATATACAAAAACGCCCCCCAAAATACATTAAAATCAACATAAACACCCCTTTTGAGGGTCCAAAGTCTTCCCTGTGGCCTTTAAAACACGGTGAGAACCCCCCTTTTAAAAACCCTTCCCACACATAAAATCATATCTATCTAATATATATATATATAATAAAATATAAAATAATAAAATATATTATATATATAAAAATTAAAATATAAAATAAAAAAATTTTATATATAATATATATATAAATATAAATATTTTTAAATTTTAAAAATTTTATTTAAAAGGGAAAAAGGTTCGGTTAAAAGAGGGAAACGTTTTTTGTCACGTTTGCCAAGATCGGTGAAAAAAAGCCTATTTATTCTGGTGTCAGGGGCAATGGGCCATTTGACATTTTTTTTGTTTTGTTTAGTAGGCAGAAATGCCGAAAATCCGGGTCGGCTTTATTGGAGAAAGCCCCTGTAGAAAGGGTGGGAGGGGCTGCTCCCACACTCCAGCCCCTGGGCTTCCCAACCCCCTTTAAAAACCAGCGGGCTCAGGGAAGGGGGGTGGGGGCCTTACGAAAAAAACGCTCATTTGAGTGAGCAGCCCGGTAAAGCCAAGCTGGGCCTTGAAAACCCCTGGAAGTACGCAGAGACCTGCACAGGGTTTTTGTTAACCCGGGGAAACCAGCAAAACCGGTTAAATGTGCCTGAAAAAAGGACTGGTTTTAAAGTTTGATTTGGCTAAAACCAAGCCCCGTTTTTTTTTCTCTTTAAAAACCAACCCCAAAAAAACCCCCGTTTTGCTCGTTGAAGGAAACTGCCTCCTTTGGGGTTCAAATTTCCCCACAATTGGTGCCCCGGGAAGCGGCAAAAACCTGGTAAGAACCCCCAAGCCCGGGAAAAAAGGGCTGCCTACTCTTAAAACCCAGACGGGAGTAATGGGGGACGCAAAAGCACCTGGTGCGGGTACCGCCCAACAGCAAAAAAACCCATGCAGATTCCGGCGGTCACATCAGGAAAAAAAACCAAAACCTCCAAATCAGGCAAAAGGGCCAAACAGGAGGAAGCAATCCGGGGGAAGGAAACCCCAGCAAAAAAACCCCTCGGGAGGACGACAGCAAGCGCGGAAAAGGGTACGAGACGCCCGGGCAAAAAAAGCCCCCAAAAGAAGACACTTGGAACCTTTCCCTTTAACCGTTTTTGAGGGGGTTGCCAAAACGGGAGAGCCCTACCAGCCCCCCAGTGGGCAGGGGTCCTTTTTCCCCTTTTCCCCACACGAACCCAAAAACCCTATTATGACTTTCCCCCCTGCAGGATCCCCGGGGAATACCCAAAGGGCGGGAAAATAAAGTTTCCTGGCATGACTGGGCATGGACGGTCAGGGGTTCCGGGCTCAGAAGGGTCACCAGGGGGATACAGGGAACAGACCCCCGGGGCCCCCCAAATGTTTAAAACCTTTTAACCCTCCCCAATCCAGAAATGGCGGCAGCCAGGGGTCTTTTTTCCCCACCCCATATTTGGAAAGGGTAAATGAGGGAAACCGGTTTGGGCACCTCTTCCCAAAGGGCCCCCAGGCAGTGCGGGGTTTCGGTGGGGAAAAATTCCCCAAACCCAGGGGTTTGCCTTGGTACCCTTTGGGGGAAAAAGAAATCGGGGGCCGTGGAAAACTCTATGGGGGGAACCCAGGCCCCTTTGCCCCTCCCTACCTGGCGAAACCCAGAGTGCCCTCGGGGAGGGCCCAAAAAAAGGGGGGCCCCCAAAACCCCTCGAGAACCCCGGGCCCCCAAGGGCCAAGGGCCTGCCAGGGGCCCGACACCCAAACCCCCCGGGGAGATCGTCTTTTTGGAAGGGGCCACGCTTTTAAGGGCATTTTGGGGGCCCAATGCCCACTGGGTTGGGAAAAACCCCATGGACTGTTCTATGGGTTCGGCGTAAAACCTTTTTGCGAAACCCGCCGCACAGTGGTAAAGGGGACACTGAAAAAAGGGACTTCCACTCTTTTCAATGGGGGGAAAATTGGCACTCCTGAAGGGGACCCCTGGACTCGGGAAGTTTGGGGTCCCTCCCCCTGAAAAGCCAAATTTCCCCCATTTTTGGCCCGGGGGAAAATTTTGGGGAGTCACCTGTATACAAAAAGGATACCAAAGTACTCCGTGGCCCAAGTTTTTTTTTAAAATCCGGGGGGGAAACGGGTCACCCTTGCGGGGATTTTTTGAAACGACGTGAAAAATTTGGGCCCGGGGACTGCCCTCTCTTTGGGGACGTGGGAAGGTCCATACAGCGAAAGCCCCCCAAAAACCCAGACACCCCCTGAGAGCACTGCCCATGAGGTGGCCCCCCTTTCCCTTTCTTCGTCAGGGTAGGGGATGGTGGGGGGGGAGTCATCCCTTGAAGCCCACTCCAGACCTAGGGGTAAACTAGGGGAAATTTTGGACGGGCCCCGCGCCGGATGAGACCCTAAAAGGGGCCCTTTAACAAACTTGTGGGACTTAGGGGGACCCCAAGAGGGGAGGGTGAAAAAGATTTCCCCCCTTTTGCTTAAAAAAATCAGAATTTTTTTTGTACCGGGTTGGGCCCCAAAAAAAGTGAGAGGTGGGGGAACAACTTTCCCGGTTCCCCCCACCATACAGGTGGGTGGTAATGGGGAACCCCGGCCCACATTTAAATGTTAGGGGGGCACCTTGGGGGCCCATAAGAAATGTAGAAAAAAAATTCCCAACCCAGATTTTTTTGGGCCCGGGTGCTACCGGAAATCCGAGACTATTGGGCCCGTCCCCGTCCCCAAAAACCAGATCACCTCACCCCTTTCGCAGCCCACTAATACCAATTTCCAAAAATCGAGACACCCTTTGAGAGAATAGCAATGAAAATTTAGAAGGGGCCGTGGGAAAGTCCCGGGTAAGGCACCAGTATATTTTGGTCGTCAAAGGGCTAAACCCCCCAGGGACCCAGAAGCTGTACCCCTAAGAAATTTCTTTTCCTCCCAAGGGAATTTCTAGGGAGCTAAGGCCCCCCAAAAAAAATTTTTTCCCGAAAGGGAAATTTCCGAAAGAGATCATATTTGGGTCAAGGGTCCCCGTTTATTCGAGAGTAATTGGGAAGATCTTTGCAAGGTTCTGAAGGGGCCCAACTACGCACCCGGTACCACCCCCTGCAGAAAGGGTTGGGGAAACGTTTTAAAAAGACCCCTTTAAAAAGGGTGTTTTTAAAAAATAATGAGAAAGAAGGCCAGATTTGGGGCTAAAACCCGTTGCCATATCTTTCCCGTTCTCTATCTGAGAGGTTCCCCAAGCCTCCACAGCTTCTTTCCCTTTTGAGTTTTTCTCTATGGGAGGCAAACCCAGGGGGGTATTAAAAAATTCTAAGGAGACCTTGGGGAAAATGAGGTCCCTCCCATAAAAGCTTTATTAAGCATGTGGGACAACTACAGGAGCGGAAACAACCCCAGGTACTCCCCATTGTTAAGGAACACCTCTTTCCCGGGGGCAGGGGGCGCAACGAGGGTCTACAAGAAAGGCAGCCCCCGGAGTTTAGTTTTTGGGGGCCCGGGGACCAGGTCTTTGTCTTAGTACCCCAAAAGTGGAGAAACAAGTTCCCCGGCGAAATGGCAAGGCCCTAAAAGAAAGTTGACCCCCCCCACCTTTTTCAAAAACCTGGGTCCATCAGCCAGGGGGAAAGGGAAACCCCAAACCCAAATATAACCCTGTTTAAATTGCTCAAGCCATGGAAAAAAAAAAAGACCCCCGGGGGCATGTTGCTTGGTGTCCCAACCAGAGACCAAAATAGAGGCTTTAAAAATCCAAGACGCAAAACTCCTTCTCAAAACCCCCAAATGCAGACAACTGCTGCCCAAAATAAGGGGTTTTCACAGAGGCACCAGGGCTAACCCATGTTTTAAAAATATGAGATTGTTACCCGAGCCTCAAAGTTTAGAGTAAGTTTAAAAAAACCCTTTTTGGATTCCCCAGGCCCGTAGGCCCAAATTTTGGGGAAAGGGAATGCAGAAAATTTTTAAAATTAGGGGGGATAAAAGGAGTAAGACGGATGGGGCCACCCCACCGTTTAGTCCCTAACCAAAAGGCGATTTGGGACTTTTGCAACGACTACCGCAAAACTTTTAAAAGAAGTATCTAAAAGGGCGATGCAAAACCCCCTGCACCGGGTGGATGAGGGTTATTGAAGGCAAAGGGCCCCCAGGTATACACCACCCTAAACCTGTCCCCAAGGGGGATTGGCAATTTCCCCTTTTGCCAAGGGGGCCCGAGAGAAGAAAGCATTTTTCCCCACCAGATGGGGCCTTCCCAAACTAAGAAGCCGTTTTGGGGGGAGGGGGCCCCCGCCACCTTCCAGAGGGGTAAGGGCAGGATCTTCCCGGTCCCCCCCGGGCATATGCGATAGGGTTTTCCTTGACGACATAGTCAAACTTTAAACCAGATTGGGGGATCCCCCTTTAAAAAAGATCCAAGCTGTCCTAAAGCCCCTAAGGGAAATTGGTTTTTACCATAAACCGTATAAGTGCCCATAGGGGTGGAAGAGGCCCCCTTTCTTTGGGGGGGTCTGGGAAGGGGGGAGATAAAGCCCCAAGAAAAAAAAGATAGAACCCTCCCAAAAAGGGCCCCCGGGCCCAAATAAACCCAAAAACAATGAGAGCGTTTCTGGGGAAATTTGGGGTATTACCGGGTTTAAATTTTTAATTCGCCCCGATTTGGGAGTACCCCTGACTGGGCCCAACGAAGGGAACCAAGTCCGCCATGGTTTTAAATGGTTCCCCCCAGGGGTGAGGCAGCCTTCCAGACCCTTAAGTTTGGGGCTTGCATACCCCAAACCCGGGATTGGTACCTCCCGGGTTTTCACGAGAGTTTGTGGTAAAAAACGGGTGCCTCAAGGTTTTGGGCCCAGGGGCAGTATTTCCCCCGGGGTCAAAAGGGAGGAACATCCTTTTTTTTTCCAGCAGGAAAACTTAAACCCCCGCAGAGGGGAATTGTGCCATAATTAGAAGGGAAAGCTTGGGCCCTTAAAAGGGGGCCTTCCATTCTCTCCGGAATACCTTTCCCCCTGGGTTTTCCCAAAATTTTGGGTTTGGGGACCCGATGAACACCCTTTAAAAAAGGTTAAAGGGGGAAAAAGGGGAAAAATGCCAGGGGCACCCTTGGTTCCTTGGCCCCCGCCCAAAATTAAAATTTTTTTAGGGAAGCACAGGGCCCGGGGAACGCAGGGGGAAAGTAGATGCCCGTCTTTGGGTCATAGTTTTTTAAAGGCTGAAGGTGCCCAGCTCCCCCCGGGCAAAGGGCAGGGGGGGGGGGGTAGTTTGGAAGGCACAAGGTGCGGTTAAATTTACGGACCTTATTGTCACCGGGTCGCCCAAATCGGTGAAGTAAAGCCCATTTTAATTTTTGGTGGCACCGCAATACCACTGAAATGGTTTTTGGAATTTGTAGTATGGCAGTAATGCCGGAACCCCCCGGTTTAGGGTTTTTTTGGAGCATTTTGTAGAGTTGGGGGGGGATGGGCTGCTCCCCCCATTCCAGTCCCGGGCTTTCCAGCCCTTTATAAGGGCCCGCCCGGCCCCAAAGGGGGAAGGGGTTTTGGTTTCCCCTTTCCCGTCCAAAAAACTGCCCCAGTGGAGTGAGCAGTCGTTTTAAAGGCCCCGAGCTGGGGCCCCTTTATAACCCTGGAAATACTGCAGAGACCGGGAAAACGTTTTTTTAACCCCTGGGAAAAACCGGGGATACAAAAAAATATACATACACTGTCCCCAAAATACAGTTAATATTTAACATAAACATCCTCTGACAGGGCCAAATCCCTTTGGGCTGTAAAATTAAATTTTTTAAACCCTTTACCCAAAATGTCTGACCTCTTCGACCTCTTGCTGCGAGTGTGTGTCCATAAAGGTAAATTATTCCTCCTAGACACCACAGATTTCTGGATTAATATGTGTGAGTAAGACTGGATCCTGATGACTATGGATGTCTCAAGTTTGCAAGCAAATATAGCAATGGAAGCAGGTGTTCTATATATTTAAGAAGTATTGGGAAAGAGAGGAACTTGTTTCTAAAATTGTTAAACTTTGTATTAAAGACATTAGGTAAAGCAATAATGTGGCACTGACAACATCGGTCATGTTTATAAATGGTTTGGATTTATTGAGGACATATATTCTTTGGCAGGAATTGCCTAATTGAGTTTTATCAAATGATTAATAATTGTGTCAACTTCATTTCCCTCATTCTGGAATACAGCTTCAATCAAACATCCTTCATAGATGTCTTGTTTAAGGCAGACAACACACTACAATTCATACAACATATGTCTACTTAGGTTTGAAAGTTGTCACCCTTCAAACTCAGTCAGTTCATTACCTAAATGGTTAAATGAATTGTGTTTGATCCAGGAAGGTATGTTAGTAAATGTTCTAAAAATTTGTTGCACAAGGGTTTACAGAGTTCACCATAAAAAACATCCTAAACAGCCATAGCCACACAAGATAGTCACTTTGATTTATAGATTAATATTGGCACATATTAAAAAAATACTCCAACATCTACCCCAGTAAAGCCATGATGTCCCAATACCAAATGATCACTTATTAATAGGATCTGAAGTGGGCTCTAAGCGACTAAATAAAAAGCAAACATAACAGTTTATTTTACCTTTTTTTGTCCCGCTATAGGACTACAATACATAGATATACAATAATGTACTGCTATGCTTTATGCCTTAGACATGCAGCCTATTAGACCCTGTCTTTAATAGAGTCTAATAGGTTCCGATACATGGCAAGCCCAGTGCCCATTATTTTGCCTACAGCTGCCATGGCAATTATCATTTCAGGGGTGTTGATTGTTAGACTGTCAATCACCTAGATGCTGCAGCTGCTACTGACCACGGCATCTAAGGAGTTGGCTGGAATCGAAGCTAACTTTGATCCCAGCTGCTGAGCCTGCAATATGCAGGCGCTGTTTGTGATTGCTGCATCCCTGGGTCTGTGTGACCCAGCAATATAGCTGCGTGGTTTTTGTCTTAGAAAAGCTGTGTGCCACTTATGGACGTGGCGTTTCATGCAGCTTTCCTAGACACGACAGGTGACACACAGCTTTTCTTAAATAGGAAAACTGTATAACATGTGAAGGATGGGATGTCACCCAACTTTCCTGGATACGGCATAAACTAAGCAGTGTCCAGAAAAGCTGAGCAATGCCCCATTCCCCACAAGTGACATCCGGCTGTTCTATGATAAAAAATAACTGGATGCCACTTATAGATGAAAGGGCGCCCCTCAGCTTTCTTGGGTGCTGAATAGGCTATCCAGTCTATATATGTGTATATGTGTAATGTTTGTTTATTTACAGGTTCCCATTTGGACTACTTTGGATTTGATGGACAAAATCGGATCAGCTTTGGATCTATTGTTTTTAATTAAATTGGTTAAAGAGGGCTGTTGTTGGGACTGTTTATTTAAATAAAAGTTTACCTTCCCATTCTGATAGTATTAGGATGCAGCTGTCGGTTTTACCTTGGCTGGATATGGAAAAAGGGGAGGACCCCACGTAATTCTTTTCCTGAAAATAATTTATTTATTAAGCATCTAAACATAGGCTTCCACTGTAATGATGACAGGTGTTGCCCATCTTTGGATTCTCAATAAATAAATGATTTTTGAAAAAAATAAACTATGTGGCATCCTCCCCATTTTCCATAACCAGCCAAGGTAAAACTGACTGCTGCAACCTGATACTATCAGAATGGGAAGCTCCATGGAAGGTCTCCTAATGGTCCCTACTAGCCAGTAGCCGTTCAATCACATTAGATGGTCTGCTTCTGATGGTAACCTGGCTCTTCCTAGTACCCCTGGTGTATTGGGTACTGAAGTATATAGTGACAGGCAGTTAGGGCCACATGTATTAAAACTGTCTAGTTCTAAAATTCACTTTGTTGCCCATAGTAACCAATCAGAGCGCCCCTTTCAATTTTCCAGAGCACCATATGAAATGAACGGGACGCTCTGATTGGTTCCTATTGGCAAAAAGGGGAAATTTAGAACTAGATAGTTTTCATACATCTGGCCCTTAGTGTCAGCCTTGTGGTGATGAAAACACTGCTGGCTGACACCAAGCCCGAGTGATAGTAATGGAGAGGCATCTGTCAGATCCTCCATTGCTAACACTGGAAATAAATGGGGAAAAAAATGGGCACAAAATGCACAGAAAAGCTTTAATTTAAATAAACACTCTCTTACATCAACCCCTTTTCACCATTTTATTAAAGAAATCAATCCATCGATGGTCTGGCATAATCCATTGAGTCTGACATAGTACAAAGGGGAAACCTGTATAAAAATTAAAACATTACATAAACCATAACAGTACTAAGCTCCATCCCCTGCCCCCTTGAAGATTATACCTGCTGCTGATCTTCTGGGGTTGCAGGGTTGAGCGTTCAAGCTGCACAATATGATTCTGAGCAGTACAGATCAAAGCAGCAGCAGAATTTCCAAGGGGAAATTCCTCTGTCCCCTCAAGGAGATTGTAAGTTGTGCTCTGTACTCCTCACTCCCACCCCTCCCCCACCATTGTGTTATGCATAGCTCCTGCACCTCCACCGATCACTCCCCACTTCCAATCACCACAAAACCTCCCTGCACTTATCATCCTATAACCTCCCCACCTATCACTCCATGTGGAGTTTGTAAAGAGGTGGCCACAGGTAGGGAAGTTTTAGAAAAATTTGAATTCTAAGATGTTTGTGTGGTAAATTTTGCAGGGACAAGTCATGGCTTGGCGAAGGCATCATGGCGGTCTGGACGGGATGCTGAAGAAAAGGGATAATAAAAAACTCCAGTCATAAAAGATGTCTCCAATGAATCCATAGATATAACTGTACAGGAATTACTTATATGTCTGCAGAGCCTGTGTACACTGGTATCTACCACTATATGGTCACTGTTTGGTGGTAATATCAGCTGAAGTTAAAGGGGTTTTGCCACAAGTTAAAATTTATGTAGGGAGTTTGAAAATTAAATAATAATTCATCATTATTAAAAATTCTGCTCTGTTTTTGTTTTAGCTGCTCCTTTAGTGATCCATTGTTTGCAGCTCATCTCCAGGGGAGACGACCAGGACTGTGAGTTCCTCAGTCCTGGTCGCACATGCTCAGACATCACCTCCCTTCTCAGGCAGCTACTATGTGTTCAAACCCCGGGTGTTGTCATTCTACTCCTGTCCTCTGGACTAGTTAGTAATAGGTCAAACAGTGTAAATAAAAAAAGAACCCTCAATGAGGTCTGTGCATTGATAAAGAGGAAAAAATAATCCACAAGTTAAGTTCCTGCAGGGATTTGCACCAAGGACCCTTGTGCTGTAAAGCAAAAATGTTACCTCTGAGCTACAGTGTAGCCATTTACAGTTCTATACATAAACAGACCTTTCTTTCACTAGAGAGAGAAAAGGCTTGGTGACGTCATCCTTCTGAGTCACATGATAATTCAAACAAATCACACACACCCCCTTCTGAGCACACAGAGCTGAAGAGCTGGATGCAGGAGGTATGAAATGAGCATGTGGAAAAACCCCTTTAAGGGTGGGTTCCCACAGCAAAGACAAAATACCGGTCGAATTTTCCAACTGGTATGTTGTCTTTTTTTGCCACGTTGGGGGTCTGCTTTTGTCCGCCGTTTGAGGATTCAATCGGTCCCCCTTCACACCCACATGTTCATGTTCTGCCCAAAAAAAGGTGGAAGAATGAACATGTTCTAAGTTTTTAAGAATGCCATCGGTGTCAAAAACCATCCGGCAGGAAATCCGTGCAGTGGGGACTGCTGCATGGACTTTCTATTTAAATCAATGTAAAAGGTTGACAGTGTGTTTACACGCGGTTTTCAAATCCGAAAAACCATCTGTAAAACCGTCTGAAAACCTTGCTGTGGGGACAAGCCCTAAGGGTATGTTCACATATTGTAATTGCAGGTGCTGCAATACACCCGAAGTACGACCCGCAATTATGGTAAAATAATAGCACTCATTGAATGCTATGATAAGCAGATGTTTTCACGAAAGTGAATGGGGGGCCGGCGAACAGCACTGGAAAGCACATACTTCTAAAACACCTGGCGTATAGCAGCGCGCACAGTACGTACTGCTATATGCTGGCTATAAGCAGTGTAAAAGTCCATAATTTACATATTCACTACACTATCTGAGCACCTTAGTTAGATAAGGACTTGTCCATTCCTTTAAAGGGGTTGTCTCACTTCAGAAATTGATGGCATATCGCTAGGATATGCCATCAATGTCTGATAGGTCCTTATTCCTCCTCTGGGAACTGCATCTGTCCCGTGAATGAGCCCCGAAACCTCTCTGTTTTGAATGGAGAGGTGGTCGGGACTATCCTATTGAAATCAATGGTAGTATCTAGTACAGAGGGACCCAAGTCTTTCAGATATTGATCCTATACCTAGCAATATGAAATCAATGTCTGTAGCGAGACAACACCTTTAAAGGGGTTTTACCATGAAGGCATTTCATTCCTGATTTGTCCTACTTCAGCTTTCAGTGTGCTCAAAACGGGGCGTGTATGATTTGTTTGAACCACGTATCCTGTGACCCAGCTGGCTGACATCACCTTGCCTTTTCTCAAAATGTGCTGACTCTAGTCAAACAAAGTTCTGTTTATAGAAAGAGCTGTGAGTAGCTACAGTGTAGCTGAGTGGTTAGCACTTCTGCCTTTCAGCATAGGGGTCATAGGTTCAAAATCTTCCAGGAGCCAAACATGTGGATTTTTTTTAATGCACATACCTAATTGACGTTTCTTTTTTTTTCTTTTATTTGCACTGTTTGACTAATTGCTCAGGAGTCCAGAGGACAGTAGTACAATGACAACACCTGGGGTTGAACACTCACTCAGCAGTGAGTGTGTGATTACTAAGCAGGGAATAGATTGAAAGTAGCTGCCTGAGAGGAGAGCTGATGTCTGAGCATAAAGGAGCTCTCGTCACTGGTTATATCCTCTGGAGACGAGCTGTACACTATGGATCACTAAGGTAGCAGCTAAAACAGAAATGGTCAGAATTTTTAATAATGATGAATGGTGAAAATGTTTACTATTTCATTTGCAAGCTTCCCACATCAATTTTACTTTGTTGCAAAAACCCTTTAAATCAGACAGCACAAGGCATGACATCAGGTGACACTATACAGTTTCATATTTCAGCAAACAAGGAATATGCTGTAGCGTAGAATATTCCATATTCTAGAATCAAATCCATGTTTCCACTGTGAGAATGAGTTTTGAATGTGATGCTTTATCATTGGCATGATGCAGAATATCAGTAGATGGAGGCAGAGACTCAAAAATGTTAACATAAATCCAACAGTCATCAAGAGGAAATGTAATTCTTCATTGTTTACAGATTATTCCAGTATTTAATTATATAAAGGATTATTCCATAGGAGATTATGGTAAATATGGAAAGATAATGTTCTCCAGTATACTGTGTGATTAATAAATAATAGTGTGATTAATGTTGTAATAATGTCTACAGTATGGTGTCAGTAGCTTGCTCACATCACATTCTGCTATCCTTTTTAAATATCTGTTTGATCATTTTTTTTTCAAATGGATTCATTATTATATATAGTTACATAGTTTGTAAAGCCGAAAAAAGACAGGCGTCTATCCAGTTCAGCCTATTTTGCTAAAGTGTTGATCCAGAGGAAGGCAAAAACCCCCATGAGGTAGAAGCCAATTGTCCTCATTTTAGGGAAAAATTTCCTTCTCAACTCCAATCTGGCAATCAGAATAAATCCCTGCATCATCGACCCTACTCCAGAATCCCGGTCACTATAACTTGTTATATTATTACACTCTAGAAATGCATCCTTTTTGAACTCTGTTATTGAATTCACCATGACAAGGTCCTCTGGTAGAAAGTTCTACAGTCTCACTGCTCTTACAGTAAAGAATCCCTTTCTATGTTTATATGGAAACCTTCTTCCCTGAAGACGTAGACGATGCCCCCTTGTTCTGGATACAGTCATTAGTATAAATAGATCTTGGGTGAGATCTCTATATTGACCTTTAATATATTTATACATATTTATTATGTCCCCCCCCGAAGCTGTCTTTTCTCTAAACTAAATAACCCTAATCTGGCTAATCTGGGTATTGCAGTCCACCCAGTCCTTTTACTATTTTTGTTACCGCCTTTGTACCTGTTCAAGCTCTACAATGTCTTTCCTGTGCACTGGTGCCCAAAACTGTCCACAATATTTCATGTGTGGCCTGACCAGTGACTTATATAGTGGGAGAGTGATGTTCTCGTGTGCATTTATGCCCCTTTTATTACACCCCATGATCCTGTTTGCCTTGGCAACTGCTGCCTGACACTGGCTGCTACAGTTAAGTTTACTGTCCACCAGGATTCCCCAGTCCTTCTCCATGTCACTTTTACCCAGCGTTTTTCCATTTAACATGTAATCATGTAATGGATTTTTCTTCCCCTTGTGAATAACCTTGCATTTATATGTGTTAAACCTCATCTTCCATTTCTCTGCCCAGGCCTCCAACCTATCCAGATCCCTTTGGTTAACCATAGGTTTACTTTGGTGTTTTTTGGCACTTTTTGACCAGTTTCCACCAGGGTCGGGTTTTATCAAAAGGAATAGTATGGTCCTCTCCTCAGATGCCTTGTCTTTTGGGGAGAACGGAAAAGCTAGGGACAAAAAGCGCAGTTGAATTCTTTACAACATACGTCTGTGAAGTAGAATTGTTGGAAAGGTGCTCAACTTTTTCGGCTGTTCATATCCTCGTTTCTGCAGGCAATAGAGTTTTAGTTGGATCTTTCTGCCAATATTGGAAAAAACAGTTTCTCCGTCACGTTCCCACCTGAGGCTCCACGAGGGACGCCGAGGATAGAAGATAATAAAGGTAGCTGTAAGCTTGATTAGAGCAGTCAGTTGCGGAGGACCGTCTTTGCTAGAGCGCTTGAAGTATTCGGACAAGAAATTTACTTGTCTAAAAAGTTTTATTGCATATACATGACGCGTTTCGCCGATATCACATAGGCTTCCTCAGATGAGTTACAAGTCTTCACCACCAGACTTATATACCATTGCTGACTCAGAATGAGGTTCAAACTTTTTTTCTCGCCCAGCCTGAAACCTGCTCTACACTGATGAGGGGGGAAAACCCAGAAACAGCTGTTTGCAGATGAGTGACTTTCTTATGGAGGAGTTTGTGACTTGACTTAAATACACTTTCATGTTTCTCATCTGGCTGTTTCACAGAGCCTGTTCTTCACAGCCAATTCAGGCTCCTATTTACTGTTCAGGCTGTGGGTGGTCCTATTGCAGTGATTGACATTTGAGCTCTGCTATTCCTAGCTGAGCCTATTAGGAGGACATTGGTAATGGAGGGGCTTTTAACAGCAGGGCACAAGGCTGTAAATCTCTAAATGGTTAGGCTATGTCTACACAGCATTGGTTTCTGGTTGGATATTCGGCAGATTCATTATTTAGAATCTATCGAAAATTCAACTGTAACCAGTGCCCCATAGACAGCAAAGGAAAATCCATGCTTTGGTCTACACAGCACAGATTTTCTACTGTCATCTATCTAAACCACCAGCCCTCAGCTGGAAGATAGAACACGTTCTATCCTCTGGAGGATTCCCATCGGATTCCAATGCAGTCAATGTACTGGGCCTGTGGAAAATCGGAAAACTGACCATGGTATTTAGCGCAAATCTGTGCCAAAAAACGTGGTATGGCGATGTTAAAATACCGTCGGATTTTTGACAGTATTTTAACATAAACTGTGTAGACATAGCCTAACAGTTTGTAAGAAGCATAAACAAGTTTCTGTGTTGCTGATAAGACACGGCAGGGAGTGACATCACCATTCTGGTAAGCGCTAATAGAGCAGAAAGAGGTGATCGGTATCCAGAGAAATTTATGTCAAAAAACAGGAACTAGAACTGCTCTAGCTCTGAAAGGAAGCAAAATCAGAACATCACTGCATTTGCTAATGGTCTTTTTTCCCCTTTATCTATAGTGTTGAGCGATTTTTATCAAAACAAAGTTGAAATGGGCCCAAGGTTTTTTGGTGATCAAAAATTTTCCAGATCATGCAAAATTTAAAGGGTTTAAAACTGTGCATCTTTCTTTTTAAATCGCGCTTTTCGGCGCTTCCCTGAATTTTGGGCGGCCGAAAAATTTGGGGTTTTTACAAATAGAGCAGGGTGAGTTGTGGGTTTGCGACGTCATGAGGGGATTTTGTATGGGGCGTTTTGGGGGGGAAAAAAATTACATGACCTCTTTTTTAACATAGAACGGGGTTTCCCTTTTTCCCACCCTCAGTGCTCTCAGCGTTCATAGGGATGGGGACTGCGTTTTTCCCTGGGGCCAAACAGTTTCAGCGAAAAAAATTATTTCTGCACGGGAGAAACCTCTACTATTAGCTGTGATCCTTCCAATTTATTAGATTGGGGATTTGAACATTTTATGTATTTTAGCTAGAAAATTTTTTAAAAGCTGAATTACCACTGTAAATTTCATTCGGTGGGAGCGGGGGGGGGGGGCCCCCCCGGGGCGAACACAAAAAGCTCTATCTAAAAGAACACGGGAAAAATTCACCAAGACTTATGTAGACATTGTAGGGGAAATATTTTTTATTATTAACATTTTGAAATTGAAATATTTTCCCGGGATTTTTGGGCACCCTGAATTTAAAAATTGGAAAACATCTTTTCCCTAATAACTGCGGGGTCTCTTTTTTTAGCTGAAAAAAACTCCATTTTTAAATTTTCAGTTTTTCATTTCGATATGTTCTTTTTTTAAAAATTTTACCCAAAACACCTGTGACTGTTGAAAAATTTTCCACCGGGCACTTAAATTAAAAACCCGGCAATCTTGTAGTCAGCACAGGTTTTTGTTTGCCAAAAATACCGGTATCGTAAAAAAACATCACGTTAGGGTGTTTTTGCCCTTTTGCCCCCCAGCACTTTTTCATTGACGCAGAAACTACGAAAAACAAAAAACAGCAATTCTTTTATTCCCCAAGGTTAAATTTAAAGGGGGCAAAAATACAGTTTTTTATATCAAAACAAAACATTTTACGTTTTTTTTTAAATTTTTGCGCCCCCAGCACTGTTCATTGACGCAGCTTCTACGTAAATTTTAAAAACAGAAATTTTCCTATATTCCCCAAAGGTAAATTTAAAAAGGGTGAAAAAAATTTCCCTTTTTATTATATCAAAACATAACATTTCTTTTTTTTTTAAATTTGGGCGCACCCGGGCACGTTCTTTGGGCGCGCATCTAGTAAATCTTAAAACAGCAATTTTTTATTCACCACAGGTGAAAAAAAAGGGTTTGCAAAAAATCCCGTTTATTTATAAAAAAACAAAAAACTTTACTTTTTTTTGGGCTTTTGCGACCCCACTGTTCATTGCCCGCAGCATTTTCAAAAATTTTTTAAAAACAAAATTTCCCTTTATTCACCACAGGCCCAATAAAAAGGTGAAAAAAATTTCCGTTTTTTTAAATATCAAATACAAAACATTTTAACTTTTTTTTTTGACTTTTGCGCCCCAGCACTGTTCATTGACGCAGCACTACGTAAATCTTAAAACAGAAATTTCTTATTCCCAGGTGAAGGAAAGGTGAAAAAAAACCCGGGTTTATTATATCAAAACAAAACTTTACGTTTTTTTTTGACTTTTGCACCCCCAGCATTGTTCATTGACGCAGCATCTACGTAATTTTAAAACAGCAATTCAAATATTCACCACAGGTAAATTAAAAGGTTTGGAAAAAAATACCTTTTATTATTCAAAACATAACAGTTACGTTTTTTTTTTGATTTTTTGCGCCCCCCAAAAACTGTTGATTGACGAAAGCATTATTTTAACTTAAAACAGAAAATTTCCAAATTCCCCACGGGGTCATTAAAGGTGAAAAAAATACCTTTTTTAATTATATCAAAACAAAACAGTTACGTTTTTTTTTTGACTTTTTCCCGCACCCGCACTTTTCTTTGACGCAGCATTACGAAAAATCTTAAAACGCAATTCTAAAATTCACCCCCGGTGAATTAAAAGGTGAAAAAAAATCCGGTTTATTTTATCAAAACTTTAACGTTACTTTTGTTTTTTTACTTTTGCCCCCCGCACTTTTTAAAAGCCCCAGATCTACTAAATTTTAAAAAGCAATTCTATATTAAACCACAGGGGTTTTGAAAGGTCCCAAAAAATACCGTTTTTTATATAAAAACATAACAGTTACGTGTTTTTTAACTTTTGCGCCCCCACACTTTTTCTTTTGACGCAGCACCCTCCCGAAAATTTTTTAAAACAGAAATTTTCTATATTCACCACGGGTTTAATTTGAAAGGTGAAAAAAAAATACCGTTTATTATAAAAAAAACTTTAACATTTAACGTGTTTTTTGGGACTTTTCCCCTTTCCAGATTTGTTGTTAAACCTTCCCATTTTAAATTTTTGAATCCAGAAAATTTTTGTTTTGATTAGAGGGATTTGAAATAGCTGTGATTTGCCGTTTTTTAATAAGAGCCCTTTCCAAAACTTTTCCCCATACCTTCTAAAAATTTTTATTTTTTCTAAACCCAGGGAGCAAAATGCAGGTGGTAACGGGAAAAAAGAGGGGGGTAGCACATGGAGGTAGAGGTAGGAAAAGGGTGCTCCTTCCATTTGCTGGGCATCAGATGCCAGCGGATCTCGTTGCGGGGGACCGTCAGGCCTGTCATCGCTGGGTCGGGGCCCTGTAAATTTTTAAGTAACGAAAAACTCCCCAAATCTGTTCCTTCAGGGGTTAATGCAACCTGCATCTAGCAGTCTTACCTCCTCGTCCCGCGTCACGGCCAAAAATGTCGTCATCACATCATCACATCTGTCCAACATAAAGGGGCAGCCCCAAATGTCAACTCTTTGTACCCCCCACTGGGGAAAAACCCATTTTTTTTGAAGACCTTTTTTGATGCCCAAAAGGGCCGGTTGGGGGTTTCAAAAGGGCATTTTTAAAAAGGGATCAAGAGGCCAAAAAGGATGTTTTTTCTTGCTCTGACGCCCATTACTATCCTCAGAGGGGGGTAAAGGGAACCCGGGTCAATGGGCAAAAACCCCGGGCGGTCGGCAACGCCTTGCAGGGGCCCCTTTGCTTGTAGCCAGGGGGGGGGCTTTCTGGAGCGGGAAAGTCGGACGCCCAAGTCACCTGTGTTAAAGATGATGATGATGACGACTTTGCGGATCCATCCGGGTTTCTTTTCCGCGAATTTGTTTGGCGAGCGTTTCATCAGTGGACAAGGAGGAAGACGATGGGGTAGTGCCTTTACGGGTCCCCCCAAAAAAAGGGGGAGGGGGGGCGCCCCAGAAGTCCGCTGTTTATGATTCCGCCAGCCAGGGGTCAGCGCAAACCCCGCCCCTTTCCCGCTTATCGCCGAAAAAAAAGGTCCAGGACCTCTAAACCCTGGGCCTTCTTTGAGCAAGCCTCTGATTCCCCCAGCGTTTGCATATGCCGCCTTTCCCGGAAACCCCTAATTGAGGCAAAAAAAACCTTTAAAGGGGTTTAAACCCCACCAAACATGTCTGTCACATGCAGCGAATGCATGGGGTTGAAATGGGGGGAAACCATTTGGCCAAAAAAGGCCAGCCCGGGACGCCGGGCCCCCAAACCACGGTTCACACTCCTGTCCCCCGGGCCCTCCCCCTCCTCCGCCACCCCCAAAGGGTTCCTCAGTCCCAATGTCTCTCGGGAGTCTTTAAACAGGGATCACCCCTCCGCTTCAGCCTCCACCGTGGGCCCGGGGGTTACCACCAGCCCCACCAGAGCCCACCCTTACCCCTTCCCCCTTCCGCCATTTGACACCTGCACCCCGTAAAAGGGCCAGTTGGGCGCCAGCCTTCGGTTTTCCAGATTTGGAAGGGGAAAAAACCCATTTTAACCCAAACCACCCCCAAAAGAAAAAAAGCCTGAAGTGGGAAATTGCCAGGTTTTTGGGCCCTTTGGGAAAAGATGCCCTTTCCGTCTGGGGGAAACGGGAAGGGGTTTCCGCCACGTCATGGCCCCCGTTTTTCCCCCCAAATTCCCAGATCCGAGCAGGCTTTTTCTTTGCCAGAAAAAAGCCGTCCCCCGGGCCCCTGCCAACCCCCACGTGTCATCAAAAATTTTTCAACCGCGTTGTCTGCATCTGTGCCCGGGAAAAAAGTCCTTTGACCACCGACCATGGACTAGTAAGCAGGGCCCAAAGGGCCGCTATATCTCGGGGACAGCTCACTGGGGGGTGCTGGGTGGATGTTCGGGGGTGAGGGGTGGCTCTCAGGCCGGGCGGCACGCTCTTAAAAAACCCGCAGGGGGGGCAGGGCTCTTTCCCCCAAGGTCCTCTGGGGGGCCCCAACTTCCCCAAAAGCCCAGGCCGTGTTAAAAATTAATTCCCTTGGGGGACCGCCACACACGGGGTCAGGAGCTTGGAGGGCTTAAAAAACGAGACCGAGCGCTGGCTGGGTGACAAGAACCCTTGTCCAAAGGAAAGGGTGGTGTGCGTAACGGGGGGAAATTTTGCGGCCCCCCCTTAAGATCGGTAGGGGAGCACAACCCCTTGCCTGGATTTGTCATAAACCCCTTGTCGTCCAGAAATTTCTAAAGAGCTCCCCGGGTCTGGATCCCTTGCTAAAGAAGGCCGAGGTCTGGGGTTGGGCATTTCCCGCCGCCCGCACCCTGCTTCGTCCCCCCTGGCTGCGTTTGCGGTTTCAGTCGGCCCCCCCGGGTAAAACCTTTCTCATTTTTGAGTGGCAACACGCGGGAATTTTCCACCTCCCATGCCCAGCAAATTTTTTGCAGACGCAATGCCATTAGCTTTCAAAGGGGGGACACAGGGGCCTGACAAGCAGCGGAAACGGACCTCGGGGTGTTAACCCCCGAGGTGGAGGCAGGTGAAAGAGTCGGGCACCATCCTTGCCATTTTTGAAGAACCCCCAAAATTTTTAAATGCGGACAATGCCATTGTCAGCATGAGCATTGTGGGATTTTTTGTTCTGGAAACATCTTTTGAACACTCTGAAACAACGGGTTCCCGCCCTGGAGGGGAGTGGGGCCCCAGTCCCCCCCTTTTCCCCCCGCCCCTAACCCAAAAAACCCCCCGGCCCGCCCCAAAATTTTAAACGGCTTCAAAGGCAGTGGTTGGGGGGCCAGAGCTAGTGCAAGGGGGGCTCAGTTTTCAG
Organism: Phyllomedusa bahiana; assembly: GCA_025379985.1. Lineage (NCBI taxonomy): Eukaryota > Metazoa > Chordata > Amphibia > Anura > Hylidae > Phyllomedusa > Phyllomedusa bahiana. Next base: position 64,234 of record JAODAL010009799.1, read on the forward strand.
GGTGCATCATCTCAGGAAGCGGGCTGTGTTAAAGGCTTTTCCCCAGGCAGGGGAGGGGAGGGGGGAAGGAGGAGAGGAGGGGGAATTCCCTAGCACCGATTTTCCCCACCCCCCCTTTCCTTTGGAAAAGGGAGTTGGCTGGGGGAATTTGAGGCGGAGGGGAAGATGAGGAAGTTCAGTTTGCTAGTGCCCCGCCCCCAGAGGTTTGGGGAAATCAAGGCCCAAACCAAAAACTTTGAGTGTTTGGGATTTTCCTTTTCCTCCAACATGATCCTCCCCTTTAAGGCCATCAAAATGAACAACAGTTATGGGTGGCCCCCTCCTGGATCCCCGGTACAAAAAAAAAAATCAGCACTTTCCTTCCACCCCCCCAAAATAGAAGAAAAAATTCTGATTGATAAAATGGGGGACATCTTTTTGCCCCTGGTTCACTTTCCCCCAAATGTCCCCCGGGGGAAAAAAACATCAGCGACGTAACAGCGTAGAGTCCCAAAGTAGGCGTATGGGCCCGGCAGCGGGGAAAGGGGGCGGGAAGCCAAAATGGGTGCCCTTTGGCAATCTTTTTTTTACCACCCACCAATGCTTGCAATGCAGGGAAACACATCCAACACACAGAGATCAGTTTAAAGATCATGGTGCACGATTCTCGTCTAACATCGATTTTTTTGCATGTTTTCCCGGGAAACCCAATAATTTTGGGGTTACCCAAAATGGAGGGAATGGGCCCGAGCGGCTCTCACGCCATAAGGAGGGGGTTGGGTCCGCCCAGCAGCCAGGTCATATCTGAGGGGGGCCCTTTCACCCACAGCTGGAGGAGTAAATTACGGGAAAAAACGACCCGGGCTTTCACAGTTTTTTTAATGTGGATTTTTGGGGGATTTTCATCAAAATAAATTTCAGGCATGGACCCTTTTGGATGATTTTGGGGCCCCCAAATTTTGCCGGGTCACCATTTTTCCCCAGTCTACTTCATATTCCTTTTCAAAAAAAATGTCCTCTTGAAAATTTTTTTTTAAAATGACCCTTTCTTACTGCAATTTTATTTTTCTTTTTTCCCCAAACGTTTCATTTTGCTGGTTTTGCTGTGGGGAACTGTAAAAGACAGAAGGTTTATGACAACACCGTATTCCATTTACCACTTTATCTTAAAAAGTTTTGCATTGTCAAGGTTTTGAGGTTTATGGGTGTGAGTTTCGGGAATAATCATGGGCCTTTGGACAGAAATGTGACTTCTTAAATGGCTTTTTTTCCCCCCACAATTTTTTAAAAGGGGGTGAGAAGTATATTTTTTAAAAATTTTTTGGGGGCATGGTTGCTGTGAGATAAAAGCAATAACATGGTCCTTTGGGAAAAGGGAAAAGTGGCCCTTTTAAGTGGCATTTCTCCCTCCAATTTTTTAAAAGTGGTGAGAAGTCAAAATTTTTAATTTTTTGGGGGGCATTAGCTGTGAATACAGCAATAATCATTTGGGCCTTTGTAAAAGAAATGTGGCTTCTAAAATGGCATTTCTCCCCCCACAATTTTTTTAAAAGTGGCTGAGAAATCATTTTTATAAAATTTTTTTGGGGCATGCTGCTTTGAAATGCAGCAATACTAAAAGGTCCTAATTTTAAAAAAAATGTTGTTTCTAACAGACAAATTTTTTCTTCACAATTACCAAAATGGCTCAAAGGGGCATGCTTTGAATTTTTGGGGGGATTTTTTCTGTGAAAATTCACCCATACTACAGGTCCCCTTTTTTAAAAAAAAGTTGTTTTTAAAAAGACTTTTTTTCTTCACAAAATTTTCAAAGTTTGGGTCAAAAAGGGGGATGGTGCTGTCCAAAAAACGGAATAGTAAGGGGGCACTGTTAATGGAAACATATTGCAAAATGACTTTTTTTGCAAGAAAACTTTTTAAAATAGCTATTTAATCCTGTATTGAAAACCCATTTTCTACAATTTTTAAAAAAAAGGGAAAAAAAACATGGTGGGGTTCCATCCTAATTTTTTAAAAATTTTTTTTTTCTAAAAATTTAAAATACCAAAAAACTTGCATGTAAAAATAGCTGTTAAAAAAATTTCCCCTGAATTTTTACAAGGGAGGGGACAGGGGAAAACCTTTTACCAATGTAGGTTATTTTCAAGGAACATTGGGTATGGGCAGACAGAGAACAAAGTACAGAACCAAATTTTCCCCCAAACACGTTGAGTTTTTAAAGAGAAAAAGAATGCCCCAATTTAAAAGGGCCCCTGGTGTAACAGGAGCGTTAACCACCGGGATTTCCCAAATGAAGCTCAATTGGGGCCCCACTCATCGGGGGGGCAAGCACTACCCAGGAATTTAATGTGTACAGAGGAAGGCTGGAGTTCTCACACTTCCGCACTTGCTTTAGCACGACAGTTTTTTGTTGTGCGGGCATCAGGGCATTTTAACCCCGTGTTAATAGATGCCCGGGGCCAGCCTGGGCTTTACCGCAAACCCCCTGTAACTCCGACCCGGGGGCATGCTGTGGCCCCGGAAGGGATAGTCAATGTCCCCGTTGAACTAAAAAAGGTTGGGGTTTAAAGACTCCTTTTTTTTCGGGACTTTTTTAAAAGTGGGGGGCATTTCAGGGGTTTGGGGGTCATGCTGTGGCCCAGGGGCAGGTTTTAGTCAATGTCCAGTGAAAATAAAATGGTTTGGGTTTAAAGACTCCCTTTTTTCGGCACTTTTTTAAATGTGGGGGGGTGCAGGTTTTGGGGGGCCCTGCTGTGGCCGGGAAAAAGGTTTTAGTCAATGTCCCGTGAAACTAAAATGGTGGTTTTAAAAACTCCCTTTTTCCGGCACTTTTTTAAATGTTGGGGGCATGGGAGGTTTGGGGCCATGCTGTGGCCCAGGGAAAAGGGGATAGGGCAATTCCATGAAACTAAAAAAGGGGGGTTGAAAGACTCCTTTTTTTCCGGGGGACTTTTTAAAAAGTGGGGGTTATTCAGGTTTGGGGCTCATGGGTGTTTGGGCCCCGGAAGGGATAGTCCAAAGTCCAGTGAAAATAAAATGTTGGTTGAAAGATCCCTTTTTTCCCGGGACTTTTTTAAAAGTGTAGGTCATGCAGGTTTGGGGGTAAAGCTGTGGCCCAGGGCAGGTAAAATTCAATGTCCAGTGAAACTAAAAAAGGTGGGTTTAAAAGGGCTCCTTTTTCCGGACCCTTTTTTAAAAGTGGGGTCAAGCAGGTTTTTGGGGGTCTGCTTGGCCCCGGACGGTAAGTCAATGTTTCCCGTGAAACTAAAAAGGTGGTTGAAAGACTCCTTTTTTTCCCGGGACTTTTTAAATGTGGGGTCATGCAGGTTTGGGGGGTCATTTTCTGTGGCCCGGACAGGGGATAGTCAATGTCCAGTGAAACAAAAATGGGGGTTTAAAGACTTTCCTTTTTTCCCGGACTTTTTAAAAAGGGGGGGGGGGGGGGGGTTTGGGGGCCCAATTTGGGGGCCTCCGGGCCCAGGAAAAAGGGATAGTCAATGTCCATTTAAACTAAAATGGTTTGGGTTTAAAGACTCCTTTTTTTTTTGGGACTTTTTAAATGGGGGGGGTTGCCCGGTTTGGGGTTTTATGCTGCGTTCCGGAAAGGGGGGGGGGGGGTTAAAAATTTTAAAGTCCAGTTCAAGTAAATGATGGTTCAAAACATACTGCCTTCGGGGGACTTTTTAATTTGTGGGTGATGAGGTTTAAGGGGCAGGCTGGTTTGGGAAAAAGAAGGGGGTAGTAAAAAGGGCTGTATTTTTTTTTTTGACTTTTATAACCCAAGTGTGTTTCCCAAGATGTGGCACGTATCCATTTTACTGGTTTTTGGGGTGTTTAAATTTTTAGCTTCCCCCCAGCCTTTTTTTGGGGGGTAATTTAAAGAAGGTGTTGTTGCTTCCCCTAGACTTTAATGGTCATCGCGCATTAAACGATGCTCCTTTTCGAAAAACTTTCGATAGCGGCCGACTATCGACTATCAATCGATCTCGATAGCCAACGCAATCGCTCAAAACTATTTATCTACATGTTTAATGGGGGTTTTTGCATCCAAAAAGCATAAGCCATTTAAAAGTCAAAAAAGAGGTGTTTCCCACATTTGGCCATCCTATCCATTAGGCATACTAGACAGTTGACTGGGGACCCACAAGCATAGGGGCCCTAGGTGGGGAATATATATCCCAGAAATCCAGCATTTGGCTGTACTCGGAATTCCCATTGAAATGAATGGAGCGTGGCCATACTTGTACAGTCATTACTGACAAAGATTGTAGAGTGCCCCATTGCAGAAACACTATATGGTTTTCTTGCTATTTGAGATATTATCAGAGCGCACTCCTTATGTATATCTAACAATCCATCAGTGATTGTTAGCCTCGACATTCATTATCTCAGACAGGGGCGTCGCTAGGCAGATTCATTCCGGGCACGAGCCCCAAATAAATCTGGGCCCGTGCCCCGATCTCCCTTTTGCGGGGGTGCCCTTTCCCACGATCTTGAAATTTCAACCCGGGGTTTCACAGCGGCCCCCAGTCAGAAATTGGGGGGAGGCGGGGTGGATCGGGGACCGGCCTGTTTTCCCCCTGTTAAAGTACAGCACTTGGTAAACACTGTACAACCCCTCGGTCGCAGGGGGCGTGACGCATCGCTTTCATCCCCCCCCGCACGCGGGGGTCCCTAAGGGGCACTCTGTGGGCCCAGGGGGTTCCCGGGGCCCCCCGAGACTTCGTAAGTAGCGTGATGACATCACTCTGCTTACACCATTTCAAATGCCCGGGACCTTTGGGCGCGCGGACCGTGCTGAGGGGAGTTGGTTTTTTTTTTTTTTTTTTTTATTAGGTATGGGGGGCATATCACTGGCTACGGGGGGATAGTATGTGGGCCCGGGGGCATAAATTTGTGGCTATTTTGGGGGATTTTTTGGTACAGGGGGGCATATCATGGCTAAGGGGGGGGTACACTGGGTTTCAAGGGGCAAAATCATGGGTTTCAGGGGGGCATAACAAATGGTCAGGGGGCATTTTAGGGGGCTTTGGGGGGATATTTTTGTTGCAAGGGGGGGATATTTTCTGGGTAAGGGGGGGCTTATTTCCTGGGTTTAAAGGGGGCAAATTACCTGTTTAAAGGGGTTTTTACCTGGCTAAGGGGGGATTTTACTGGCCTTTTAAAGGGGGGGGGTAAAACCCGGTTTCACGGGGCTAATAAAACCCGGGCTACAAGGAGGGATATTACTGCCTTTAAAAGGGGGGCATAAACCGGCTAGAGGGGCTTTAAAAACCTGGGGTAAAAAAAAGGGGGGGAAAAAACCTGGTGGGGGGCAACTACTTTGGGTAAAGGGGGGTACAAACTGGCTGCAGTGGGCTACTACCCCCGGGGGACAGTGGGCTACAACCTTTGGGTTTAGGGGGGAAATATTTACCCACAAGGGGGTTTTAAATTTTTACCATTTGGGGGACCCATAGATGGGGGTTTTGGAAAAGAAATAGGAAAATTTTAGAAAATGCTGATAAAATTTAGGAGTCTAAGATGTTTTTTTTGTTAATTGTTCAGTGGTGAGTTGTGGGCGGTAGAAAAACTTCCTGGGCGCTGGGAAAAAATGGGAAGAAGAAGGGAAAAAGAACAACTCTTCAAGGGGCGTCTCCCCGGAGCCCAAATGTTTAAATGCAGTGTAATCCTTTATATTTCCCTGAGCCTACATACAAGGTTTTTCTCTTTTAAAATACATCCGCAGGGTTTACCCAAAGGACCAAAAAAAATTTCCGGGGTGAACCCCCCCTCTCAGAAAAACGGAAAAGGGGCCCGGGCCCCCGGGGTTTTTGGGACCCCTTTGGGAACCCCCCGATCTCAGACATTTACATGCAATATAATGGCCCGTAGGAGGTTCTTTAAATTGACAAATGTCCTCCGGGTTTCCTTTTTTAGTCTCACATAGGTTATACCAATGATGTGTCTGTCCCTGATGTTCCTGCCTTCCCACAAAAATTTTCCCCGGGCGTGTATTGGGTTGGGTTACGAAGGCAATGAAAGGAGCAGTTCTCATATGGTTAGATGGCACTGAAAAGGGTGTTCCTACCTTGCACTTTGATAACATATTTATATGACCTTAAAGCGTGGTAGGTGCAGTTCCCACAAGGCATGAACTCACCTATTTCGGGAACAAACCCCTGAAAGTCTCAGTACCAAACAGAGAGTACTTGGCACTTGCGGCCAAAATTTCCCTTTTTTGTTTTTATGGGAGTTCTCAGCACAGCCATAAAAACACTGCTCCCCTGTACTTGAAGTTCCTATAGCTCAGAATGGAGAGAATGGAGAGTTCCATCTCAATGGAAACTTTCAGGGACAAAGAATTTGGTGGGGATAAGGGTTTTTGTTGGGGGGACCCGCACCTATCTGACATTGATATCATAAATGATGCAATAATAAATTTTAACCTTGCCTGCCACATACATGATGCTGCATAGGGCACATAGAGCAGACCCTTTTCCGTGCCTTTGACCTGCACGTATTGGGGTGTTGAGTCTTCTTCACTTTTTTTCTGGCCACCTTTTTTAGATGTTTCATGTTTCTCTTTTCTTGGAAAATCTTCTTGGCTGAGCCGCGGTTCGAACCAGTGACCTTTCAATGGGGAAACAACCTAATAACACATGACTTTTTAGGAAAAGGAGAACAGGTTTGTAATTTTAAGGTTTTTATTTACATGAGTAGCCCCCAAGAGGACAGTCTATTAAAATTGATGGCATCTCAAAGTTTTAAAGCTATTTGTGGAGGAAAAATAGGGGGGGCCTGAAAGTCAAAGTTCCCCCAAAATTGTTCTTTTTTGCTTGTCAGTGTAGCTTTAGCAATATGGCATATAAGTGTAACCTCAACCATAGGGCAAACAGTGCATTTACAGGCCACTGACGACAGCTCCATTTTCAACAGTGTTTGTATCCTTTCAACATAAATACTATTAAAAACTATGAGCAGGTGAGTACCTCTTACCTGACTTTCATGCCGGCAGCAGGCAATCGCAATATCCAGCATCATAAAGAGTCAGGGGCCAGCAGAAAGGGATGCAGAAGTGCCAGGAACATGGGAGGCGAAACAGCAGGGTCTGTTTGGCAGCAAGACTTAGGATGGAGTAACAGGGTCAAGACCTGGCTCAGAGTGGCGTAGTCCAGAAAGTAGAAGAGTCCTAAGGAGAACAGAGCTGTTGCACTAAGGAGAAGACAGAGGAAAAATATGGCGGACATCCAAAAAGACAGAGGGTTACTGTCTGGTTCTACCAGCAGATATAAGAAGCAGGTAAGCAGTACAGTGTGTGTGTGTGTCCACTAGTCCAACCTTTTTTCCCTCTATAGAGCAGCACTACGGCTCCCCTCAAACTGTTTTGGCCCACTGGACAGGCCCAGTGCCAAAATGATTATAATTAAAAATGTAGGGAATGTAGCTCATGAAACCTCCAGACGAGTATGTGTTAAAACATCCTTGTAGAGTATATACACTGACATTCAATAGGCTAATATGTTTTGAAACTTTGACCTTAATAGTTGCTAGACAAATTGATGTTTGATATAGACAAGATGATCGTCTATAAAATAATGGTAGTCTCACGTTCAAAGCTGTAGTGGATGGTGCAATAAGGAGCCTGAAAGTCAAAAGTTTAAGGCTCCGTCTCCACTGCACAAAAAAACATCTGTTTATTCAGCGTTTTTCGTTTTTAAGAAAATGCTTAAAAAACGACTGTAAAGCTGTCCCATAGACTTGTATAGTAAAACGTCCTGTTGTCTCCACAAAACGTCTCGTTTTATTTGCTGGTCATTTTTTTTAAACATGGTTGCAAAAAACAACTGAGCAGGGCAGAAAATTTACTATTGGAGTATATGTAAAGCAGTGGATGTTTTTTGGTGCGTTTTTTGCAGCAATACACAACAAATCTAATGCTGTGTATTTCTGCAAAAAAAAAAAGTGCAAAAAAAGCAAAACACGCAAAAAATGACTTTTTTTCAGCAGCCTTTGACAGGCAGTGGACAAAAATTTCCGTTGTATGAACGTTTTTAGGATTTGGTTTTCAAGTCATTTTTTGTCCACTGCTGTGTAGACAAAACGTTGTTACCCTGAAATCTGACAAGAGCGGTACACTATGACAAGGTTTTACCTTTCTGATAAGAAAGAACAGGAAATATGGTTTTAGTCATTACTGAGGTGAAATGTACTCTTACAAGATCAAGTGTCAGATAGATATACAGTTCACTTTTTATTCATGTTGTCTTTCATACTAGTTTAAAGCATAATAAGCTCAGTTAGAGAGCGTGGAAGTGTATTGCCAGAAATGAAGAGAAGCCAAAGAAAAAGCTTAAAACTCAGTGAATAGAGCCACAAGGTTCATGACTGTAGGATTCGAGATTTACATAAAATTAGGGAAATGGAAATTGTGTTCCCTACCTCAAAATGACTGGAGAATAGAGATGGGCGAATTTCTCAAAAATTCAGTTCGCCTACTTCGCCGAATATTCCGTCAAAATTAGTTTCGGTCCGAATTAGTTCGGGATGAATTGCATTAAAAAACAGCTATTTCCAGGCTGCACAGAGCCTGCAGGGTGCTGTAGAACGCTGTGCCATGCTTAAATATGCAGAGGGAGCTTGGTTTGGTCTTCATACAATGCTGTGTTTTAGTATGACACGCAGATGACTGCCGCCGCTCTTAGAATCGCTTCACTATAAAATTCCCTGGGCACTTAAGAGGGCAAAACTGACCAAAAAACTGAAGCGGGAATGCAGACTGATAAAGACATGGCAGCGACAGCTTGAAAGAAACAAGTGAGGCTCAGGAGGCAACATCAGTGACAGAGTGTGGAGGTGATGGCGGCAGCCACAGCAGCATGAGGTCAGAGAGAGGCACAATGACCTTCTGGAGGTGGCAAAAACAGGAGTAGGCCACAGCGTGGCACAATGACAGAGTGTGGAGGTGATGGCAGGAGCAACAGCAGCAGCATGAGGTCAGACAGTGGCACAATGACACAGTGTGGAGGCCACGGCAGCAGCAACAGCAGCAGCATGAGGTCAGACAGTGGCACAATGACACAGTGTGGAGGGCACGGCAGCAGCAACAGCAGCAGCATGAGGTCAGACAGTGACACTATGACATTCTGGAAGTGGCAAAAACAGGAGTAGGCCACAGAGTGGCAAAATGATAGAGAGTGAAGGTGAAGGCAGGAGTAACAGCATGAGGTCAGAGAGTGGCACAATGACACAGTGTGGAGGACACGGCACCAGCAACAGCAGCAGCATGATGTCAGAGAGTGGCACAGTGACAGGGTGTGAAGGTGACGGCAGCAGCAACAACAACAGCAGCATGAGGTCAGATAGTGGCACAATGACACAGTAGTGTGGAGGTCATGGCACCAGCAACAGCAGCAGCATGAGGTCATAGAGTGGCACAATGACAGAGTGTGGAGCAGATGTGTGGCATCAGGCGGGTGGCGGCATCAGAATAGTGGCTGAGGCAGGTAGGTTGAACCTAGACTCCTTTCTCAAAAGTTTGGGTGAGGCATCATGGCTGATGTAGTCTGACGGCTAAGGCATTTGTGTGTGGAAATCCTGGCCGATCCATGCCTGATTCATCGTGACAAAGGTCAGTCGTTCCACATTTCCCGTGGACAAGCGGGTTCTCCTTGGGGTAACGATGGCCCCCGCCGCACTGAACACCCGCTCTGATGCCACACTACTGGCCGGGCAGGACAGCTTCTCCACTGCAAACTTGGCAAGTTGCGGCCACACATCCAGTTTGGCTGCCCAGTAGTCCAGCGGATCTTCTAACTGGGGTGGCAGAGTGCTGTCCAAGTAGGCCACCACCTGTTAGTTCAGGGTCTGCTCCAGGTCCTGCTGCTGCTGGCGAGTGCCCTCTTCACCAGGCGGGTGAGGGATGCTGCTCATCAGCGACTCCAGATTTAGGTTGCTGCTGATGGAGCTGGTACTGCTCCCACCCCCCCCCCCACCTTCCCACAGCAGCCGCGGCAGTGGTACGTGAGCGCTGAGGAATCCCCCGGTCAGATCTGACAGAGGATGGACGATGCCGCACATAGGCAGCGGCCAACTGACTACGGAGGATTTCTCTATAGTATTTGAGTTTGTCCTCGCTCTCAGCAGCTGGGAAAAATGCTCCCATTTTGGCCCGGGTGGAGAGCCAGAAGCCATCCCTCTGCTGGATGGTGACTATTCGACTGTCACTAGCCAGGCAAATAAGCATGCTGCGGGCCATTTGCGCAAGTGGCTCCGAGGGGCTCCCTGCCTCCATCTCCACTGTATACTGCCACGGTGCTTGCGGGTCATTTGCCTCGTCTTCCTCATATCCATCTACCTCCTCCACCTGCTCCTGCTCCTGTCACCTGGGGAGAAAAACCACTCATTTCACCATACAATGCTTGTGCTCCAATGTCCTCCTCCTCCTCCTCTTCCAGTTCAGTCCCCACCGGACTCATTTGGCCGCGATGTGTAGTCGCCACGTCTCCAGTCCCCTGCCCAGACTGATTTTTCAGCATCTGTTCCAGGACAAGAAGCAGTGGAATGACGTTATTCATCCTGTAGTCCTGGCGACTGACAAATAACGTGGCCTCCTCGAATGGCCTCAGCAAACGGCAGGTGTCACGCATGAGCTGCCACTGGCTGACATCAAAGTTACACAGGGGAGTACTCCTGTCCGCCTGGATCATCAAAAAATCGTTAATGGCCTTTCTCTGTTCATACAGTTGGTCCAAAATGTGCAGGCTGGAATTCCAACGGGTGGAAACATTGCATATCAGTGTGTGTTGGGGGAGGCCGTTCTGCCGCTGCAACTCGAGGAGTGTGTTCCTGGCTTTGTAGGAATGGATGAAGTGCATGCACAGTTTCCTGGCCATTTTCAGAATCTTCTGAAGATTGGTGAAAGACTTCAGGAGCCTTTTCACAACCAGATTGAACACATGTGCCATGTAGGGTGCATGGACCATCCCTTCTCGGCGCAGCGCAGGCACCATGTTCCTCCCATTGTCAATCACCATGCTTCCGATTTGCAGTTGGCGCGGAGAAAGCCACACATCGATTTCTTGCTGCATGACGCGGAGCAGTTCCTCCCCTGTGTGACTTCGCTCGCCGAGGCAAGCCAGGTGTAGAACTGCGTGGCACTGCTGTGCCCTATACATGTGGTATGATGGAGCAGCACTTGTGGAGGCTGAGATGATGGTGGTGGTGGTGGAGGAGGCAGACATTGGCGCAGAAGCCGCAGTTTGACAACGTGGAGGAAAAAGCGGCGTCTCCTGTCCCAATTGTTAGTGTGGCTCTGCAGGAAGCACATTCACCCAGTGGGCCGTAAAGGACATGTACTGGCCCTGACTATAGTTACAGCTTCACATGTCCACACTGCCGTGCACCTTGGAACAAACCAATAAGCTCAAGGACTGGCCCACCTTCTGTTCTACATATTTGTGAAGTGCTAGTACTGCCTTTTTAGAAAAGAAATTACGGCTTGGAACTCTCCATCTCGGCTCGGCACAAGCCATTAGTTCTCTAAACGGTGCAGAGTCCATCATTTGGAAAGGGAGGGACTGCAGTACCAACAACTTGGACAGGAGCATGGTCAGCTTTTGCACCTTAGGATGGTTGGACGCATACTGTTGTCTCTTTGCAATCACCTCGTTGAACGACTGCTGGCACCATGAGTAGCGAGGAGCAGGAGCGTCTGGACCGGGAGATGATGGCAAAGAGAAACAGCTCCCTTCTGTAGAGGAGGTGGAGCCACTTGGCACTGCTACTGCGGCAACAGGATGGACCACCACATCTGAACCATGGTTCTCCTAGGCCACTGCATGGTGACTCTGCATGTGTTGACGCAGGGCCGTGGTGCCAACGTTAGCTCCCTGGCCACGCTTCACTTTCTGCCCACAGATTCTACATATGCCCATGTTTGGCTCCTCTGGTGCAAAGAACTGCCACACAGCCGAGTAGCTGATTTTACCGCCAATGCACCGCACTAAGTGACTACTACCACCGCTGCCTCGCTGAGCCCCTGTGCCACTACTTTCTTGAACCTGCGACGCGGGTTTTCTACCCCATGGCCGCTTGGCTCCCGACCTCGCACTGTTGCTACCCTGCTGACACACGGCCACACTACCCACTTGCTGGCTGCGTCTGACGCTTAAATTGACGCCCTCTTCTCCTGACGATGATGAAGCCCTTGTTTCACCCAGCTCCCAAGTACGGTCGGCTACATCATCATCGATTATTGTTTGATCTTCACTGTTGTCCTCCTCAACGGTCTTGGTATGCAGAGGCTGACTCCTCACAACATGACCTCCCATGCCACTCTCCACATCTATACTTTGCCGCCTACTGCAAGAAACAGGGGATATTGGCCCCATTTCTTTGCTGCCAAGTAGCTGCTGACTGTCCTCCTCAAATTGTTCATCCTTGCTGTATAGTGGCGCTGAGCCCAGCCCTCATAGTAGATCTCTGGCTGAGGGAACTGGATGGGACAGTGTCGGGTTAAGGACAGGTGAGGGCCGCTGACCCGCTCCCGGGCCATGCCAACTAAAGGTTGTGTCTGACGTTCCCACCGACTCTTGGCTGGGGTTGTCAGATGTCATCTGGGAGGAAGTGGATGACCTAGTCAACCAATCAAGAACCCTTTGGGGTTTGTTTGGTCAACACACGGCCGCTAGTTGACACCGGCAGGTCTGGCCTCACCGAGTGAACCCTGCTGCGACGTCCCCTTACTGTGCTGCGACCTGGTTCTGCTCCAGGAATGTTTGTGCCACTGCCACTCGTATGTGAAGAGCCTGCCACCTCTCTGTCTGACATACTATTTGTTCAAAAATGTACAGACTCTGTTTAATGAAGATATCTGTATATGATAATACACACCCTGTATTTGACTCCAAATGAACCCACTAACAAGCTTGGGTAACTCTTGGATATAAATTGTGCTCCACAAATGGCCAGGAAAATTTTACTTGTAGGTGCCGTTTAAAAACTCTGTGTATTTACTGAATATAAAAGCACAAACAGGCTTAATTAACCTTCGGATATGAATTATGCTACATTTAATATTTCTTCTTTGCCGTTGAAAAACACCATTTCTTTTACTGACCACAACAGCAGAAAAACGCTTAATTAACCCCTGGATGTAAATTGCGCAAAAGAAATGAGCTGCCAAAAATTTTCAGCTTTGTAGCGTGTTAAAACCACGTGTATTTTACTGACCACAACAGCAGAAAAATGATTAATTAAACTTCGGATATGAAATATGCTACAGGCAAAATTTCTTCTTTGGCTTGAAAAACACCGTTTCTTTTACTGACCACAACAGTAGAAAAACGCTTAATTAACCCTTGGATCTAAATTGCGCAAATGAAATTTGCTGCCAAAAATGACCAGCTTTGTAGCGTTTTAAAACGACGTGTATTTTACTGACCACAACAGCAGAAAAACGCTTAATTAACCTTTGGATATGAATTATGCTACAGGCAAAATTTTTTCTTTGGCGTTCAAAAACAACATTTATTTTACTGACCACAACAGCAGACAAAAAACACTGAATTAACCCTTGGATCTAAATTGCGCAAAAGAAATGAACAGCCAAAAATTAAGTGGTATTTGGATTGTAAAAACGCTGTTTCTTTAAATGAATACAACAGCAACAACAGGCTTAGATAACCCTTGGATATTCAATGTGCTCAAGAACTGAGCAGATAGCATTAAAATGTATATGCAGCAGCAGTGGACGCACACTGGACTTCAATTCCAATACCCCACAAAATCAAAATTAGAACGTAAGAGAAGTAGTCTCTGAGAAAAGCTGTGACGCCCCCCCAAAAATCACTGTATAAAAGTTAGTTCTTTAGTGTGAGATCTCAGCAGCAGCAGCTTCACTACACAGCACAGTGAGAGCAGTGTGAACTGCCAGCGTCGCACATGTCATTTAGGGTACTCCTTTCTTCCTGCCAGAGTTCTTTGCCCCATTTAACGCCATGTGCTCGCAGCCATTTTATCAATTACAAACACGCTTTGTTCCCGCGAATCACCCCAATCTTCGACTTCGTTCAGAATCGAAGTTTTCCTGAAATTCTAAACGAATTCCACTTCGTTAGAATCGATTCGCCCATCTCTACTGGAGAACATTAGACTTAGGGCCACATGTATGAAAACTGTTTAGGTCTAAAACTCACTTTGTTGCCCATAGGTTACTATGGGCAAAAAAGTTAGTTTTAGACCTAAACAGTTTTCATACATGTGGTCCTTAGTTTAAATTAAGCTACCATTGGTCCAGATTAAGAATTATGAGGCCAATCTGTAATATACTTTATGGCAGGGTCCTATGAAACAGGGCTCATGAGCAGGGCCGTCTTAACAGAACTATGGGCTCCCAGGCAAAGCAGTGTGTTGGGCCCTACCTAAGCACATAAATTCATACCAGACCCCATCTTTAACTACACCCAAATATAACTCCATAGGCCATGTCTGTGTGAATGAACCGTTAGGATATTGGGCTACATGTCTGAACGGGGCTGCGCCAACTTTCTGGCGTACTTTGAGCCAAAAAACTGTTGTAGCCCTGTCCGACAGATGTATGAATAGTCATACGCCAAAACTTGGCGCAGTCTGCACTAGACAACACTTTTGAATGCGTCAAACATGCGCCAAAGTTTGTTGCAAAACTCCCATACGGATCTATACCACGGCTCAGACAAAATTTGGTGCATAACACTCTTTCATACATACTGTTGTATTCTACACTCCTCTCTATTTAGAACTAGTACATGTCGCCCATTGTGCCTGAAGAATTTGATTTTGCAAGTAACAATTTCTGAATGACCTGTGGTGACTCCCTTTTTTCACTTTCTGGCTGTCTGCTGCAACTTCCTTGCAGGGAGATTAACAATCTGACTCCTCGCCTTTCACCTGCCAAGCAGGTGATTTACTCCTGTCACAATCCTGTACTTCTATGCACTGTATATTATTTTAGTTTTTATGCAGGTCTTTTAGTACAAAGCTCTGCAAAACTGTATGTTACCATATCATAAAGGAGAGAAATACAGTAATAGAAATCAACTCGTCAATAACTTCATTGCTCTGCACTTCTTTGAATATACTTGTCGAAATTGCCTCAAGATTTTGTCAGTATCAAAATCAAACACGTAAGCCTGTGCAACTGAATATTACCAAAGTAAATACAAAGTCATGGGATAAATAATATAACAAGACATCATTTATTCATCATTTTTTTCATATGATCCTTGGCAAAAATGATGAAATCCCAACACTTAGAGGCTGGGCACCTAGCTTATACTTCAAAAACAATGTATAATACCTGAATTCTCTGTCTTTATGAAAAATACTTCAATTACATTAAAGTAAATATTTTAATTTCCTGCATATGTTTTTCCAGGTAGAGGAAAATATTCTAAATAGAAAAAACCCAATTAGTACTTTACTGCTCCTCTTTAAGCTAGTGATAAACATCATATTGTTTGAGGTATGTCTCTTAAAGCCAGAATATTCCGCTATTGAGCATTGTTTTGTGTCATATCTATGATTTATGCATTACTAAGAAGTGCAAAGCTGTATGGACATAGAATTAGTCAAGTGATTCAACCCCTTACTGACATTGGACATATGGGGACGTCCTGCTGTCTGTAAGGTCTTATGTAGAGGGTTTACGCAGTAGGTCTTAGGAGACTGGTGCTGGCTGCTAATTGCTGCTGACACCCGCCCCTAACAGCAGGGAACAGAGCCGGCTCCAAATCCTGCTGTTTAACCATTTAGACGCCTCCCTTCGATTGGCATCCCGGTGGTGAGATTGCGCGGTGCTGTTCCTTTAACATGGCAGCTGGAGGCCCAATGAAGGTTTCCAAAGCTTTTTTTCAAAAAAACTTTCTGTGCAAACTTTCCATGGACGAGAGAAGGATACAATCTCCTAGTGGGTTGGGGGGGGGGGGGGGGGAGAACTAACCCCCTGGAGATTGTACTACAGGGAATAGGTAAAGAAGTGGTGGAAAAGTGAGGATTCTAAGATATTTGTGTGGTAAGTTCTGTAGGGACAAGTTGTGGCCGGAAGAAGTAATCATGACAGTCTGGACTGGATGGAGAAGAAAAGAGAAAAGGCTCATCAAAGGAGAGAACAACGCATCAGATAAGACATCTCCTGTGGGTCCCTGGATCTCAGGGGTTATTTTGTTTCTGTTTTGAATCAGTGCTTTAGTCACTGTCATGTGATGTGACCTGAGCTAATGTCTGACCTATATGTGCGCTTAATATGGCAGTATTATAGGTTATATCAGTGCTTATATAGTGGCAGTGTACACTTGTCCCTGATAGTAAAAGAGAGTGAACACCTGTCCCTGGTGCTGTGATTAGAGGGTTTCACTTTTACTTTCTTCATTGGGTTTATATTGTTGTTTATTTTTTAAAGTGGTGAGGTGAGTGACCAAGGGAAAACTTGGAGATGGATATTGTATATGGGTTGGTGGTGAGTGGAAGAGGATATGGATGGAGGGCATGAATGGAACCACTTAGCCACGTGTCTGTCTATGAGATCTTAGGCTATCTCTACACAGCACAGATTTTCCGGTGGATTTTCCATGGGTTCAGTATTTTGAATCCACCGAAAATCTGACGGTACTCTGTGCTGCATAGACAGCAGGGGCGTCGCTAGGTGGTTTTGTTCAGGGCACAAGCCCCGGGTCTCAGAGTGTCCGGTTCCAGGTCATTACTGTGACCTGTAGAGCCGACAAGCTATTGCACTGTCTGTGCGTCCCCTGGACGCTTATACAATTCAGAGCAGCAGCAGCTATGTGCAGGCAGCGAGGGGGAGGGCGACTGCCTGGGATGACGGGAGCTGAGGAGGGAGGAGGGGGCGCCGGCTGCTCACACCTTGCAGTGAGTCAGGAAGTCAGGATGCAGGGTGCTGTCCGGCCTTGAGAGGTCTTCACCCCCTGCTGTGCTGTTATCTCACCCGGGGCCAGACCAGCAAGAAGTGAGTGAGGAGTCTCAGTGCTGAACAATAATTCTAAGTAGTGTAATAAGGGGGAGACAAAATAATGTTCCTGAATGTGAACTGTACTGAATGTGATGTATGCATGTGTGTATGTATGTGTTTGTAGAGATGTCTGTGTGTATGTATATATGTGTATACGTATGTGTATGCACTGTATGTGTGTATGTATGCATTGTATGTGTGTGTATGTTTGTATATATGCCTCTGTGTATGTATTGTAAGGCCGCAGCTGGGAAGGTCTGCGATGGAGTGTATATCCCAGCCAGGTTCTGGGCGTATGCCTGGAGAGAGCAAGATACATGCCACCAAGGTAAGAAGCCTTGGTGGAGTGAAAGGCCATTGTTAAATAGGTGTCGGCAGTGCAGATGTCGACTTACATTTAAGTTGTCTTTTTAGTCGGCTACCAGCCTTTCCCCGGGTTGGCCTTTCATTGGGAGTAAGCATAGAGCAGGGTGGGTGCTTACTCCCCATGGCTCCACTCCGGGTTTTTCCGGGTGGTATATAAGGTCAGCAGGTAAGCTGACGGGGGCGGCTGCATCTCCAGTCTCCCTTCTGGGCTGGGAGACATTCCACAGGTGGAAGCCAGTGTCTGCTAACCTATCTCCCAAGGTGCTAGTGAGGGAACTACCCCTGTGTATAGTAAGCGCTCAGACGAGCAGGGAGTTTTGTTTATGTTTATATTTTTGCTGTGCATGTATTGCCATACGTTTTTGTTCTGCTGGTGAAGTAAACACACGGAAGCAAGACACCGTTTGAACCAGATATCTGCCTCTGTCTCATTGCCTGAAGGATTGGAGTGTTCCCAGAGCTGTGCAAGCTCACATATGGTGGAGGTATGCAAAGGCCATTCTAAAGAGACGCTTCTCTTAAAGAGACAGGCAGCAAACGTTGGTCCCAACACATGTCTTGGATTAAAGCAGCAACTGTGCAGCAAGCAGAGACATTCCAAAATGGACGAGCTGGTGAAACATTTTGATTCAGGCAAATACAAACCTCCAGCTGATGGCGGCAAGTCAACAAAAGGCCCCGAGGAGACCGTACGAGCCCAGGCAGAACCAATCGCCTGTTGATTGAGACGCCCCAGGCACCCCGTGAAAGAGCAGCAAACGTGTGAACCTGGCTCTTCAGCAACAGCTTTCAGACCCTGACTGCAAGGCCAAAGGTGGTCAGCAGGTGGGCAGTCCCCCTCCCGTCAAGCGGTGATACACGTCCTGCGAAAGATGACCCAGACGATGATTTTTGAAGCATACCTCGGAACCTTCGAGAGGATCGCCGAGGGGAGAGCAGTCCCAGTGGACCAATGGGCTGACGTCCTAGGCCCCCTTTCTAACCGGTGAACCACAAAAGGCCTACTTCGACCTGAGGGGTTGGAGAAGCCAAGGACTACACAGGCTAAAAAGGGGAAAGATCTTACCCCGACTGGGGGTCACTCTGGCGGTCCGGGCCCAAGAGTCTACACCTGGAAGTTCGATCCAGCAAAGCCACGCGATCCAAAATGTATAAACCTTTTACCATCTCACCAGCAAATGGCTGCAACCGGAGAGTCTTTTACCTGCCCAGGTGATCGAGGGGGTTGTTTGTGATCGCTTTGTACTGCCTTACTGGTGAGGATCCAGCGCTGTGTGGGGTACACGGACCCCAAAAAGTCTGGACGAGCTCGTCTCCGGGGTTTGGGAAAACGTTAAAAGCGCCACTGAAGAGTTTCTCCTGGGTCTGCATCCATCTACGCCAGCAGGGGTAAGACTGTCTTGTCCCAAAAGGGGAGAGTAGAGGTCCGATGGGAGGGGGTCAAGGGGGCCCTGAGAAAGGGGGAAGGTTGCCCCCCCCAAAAATCAGCCCTTTCACCCAAAGCTCAGGACCCCATTGTTTGTTGGGATGCGATGGAACTGGGACATGTCGCCGCACGATGTCCAACGCAGGGGGACCCCATGGACTGGGGTGTTACACGGCGTACATCGTTGTTTGCCAGGCCGTCCTATACCTCACATGCTGAGACTGGTGGTGACCGGCGTGAGTGTACGGTCAAAATCAACGGACGTTCCATTCAAGCACTCATGGACTCCGGGAGCTTCTTTGGACCCTGGAAACAGGCCAAGCTGGTGAGCTCAGGCCAACTCCGTTTCCCGCGTATGGGGGTGGTCTGTATCCATGGGGACACTAGAAAACTACCCAACTGCCAGACTCACCATAGAGGACTCCCTGCGGTGCCGCACGACATGTGGTGGCGGGTCGTTGCGAGCCTACCCTACATTTCTGTCATAGGCTGTGACTTTCCCTTGTTCTGGGATTTGTGGGAGAATAAAAGAGGTGCAAGGTACAATGATGTACAGGGTGATGTGTCCGCACAGGAGCCCGGAGAGCCCGATGGGTTTCCATTGTCCGTCCTGGCGGGGGACCCGGAGAAAAACCCCTCTGAGCTCGATTCGCCTCCTTGCCAATATCCAGAGGGAACTTTGGTACGGAGCAACGGAGGGACCCAAACCTAGAACACGCTTGGAGAAGCGTCATGATGATAGATGGGAAACCCCAGGGACCAGGCGAGGATATGGTGTACCCTCATTTTGCGGTCAACAACGATATGTTATACCGGGTAAAAAAGACCGCCACCCCAGGTGTTTAAGGGAATTGTGGTCCCAGTACTGTCCGAGGTGTTGGAGCTAGCCCACTCATGTGCTGGGGGACAATTAGGGGTGGAAAAACCCGGGAGAGGGTAGAGCGTAAATTCTACTGGCCAGGGATTATAGGGGCAATTGAAGATTTCTGCCAGTCTTGCCAGAGTGCAAATAAATCCCCTAGGCCTCATTTTTCGGAGCCCCCTAATCCCCCTGCCTAATAATAGAGGTCCCCTTTGAGAGGATCGGCATGGACCTGGTAGGGCGCCTCCCAAAATCAGCTCCCAGGACCCTCAGCATATCTTAGTGGTCCTTTTACTACGCCACCCGATATCCCGAGGCCATTCCCTTAGGAACACCTCCTCCAAAGGGGGTTGCCAAGGAGTTGTTCCAAATGTTCACCCCGCACGGGATCCGAAGGAGATACTGACAGACCAGGGTACCCCCCTTTTATGTCTAAGGTTGACCAAAGAACTCTGCCGCTCCTCCAATATTACCCATCTCCGTTTCCTCGGTTTATCATCCCCAGACCCATGGTCTGGTGGAGAGGTTCAATAAGACCCTAAAGTCAATGCTTAAAAAGGTGGTGGATAAGGATGGGAGAGACTGGGACCGCCTACTTCCTATCTCATGTTCTCTATACGGGAGGGGACCGCAAGCGTCCACCGGGTTCTCTCCCTTCGAGTTCCTCTTGGTAGACATCCCCGGGGACTCCTGGACATTGCCAGGAGACCTGGGAGCAAAGGAAAAATACCCCCTATAGGAGCGTGATTGAACATATTGCCGAGATGCAGGATAGAATCGCAGCAGTCCTGCCTATAGTCCGTGAGAACCCACAGCGGGCCCAAGAAACCCAGGCAAGGGTATATAACAGGTCCGCAAGGGTCAGAGTGTTCCAGCCCGGCGATCGGGTGCTAGTACTTGTCCACGGTGCGAAAGCAGGGTTTTTGGCAAAGTGGCAGGGCCCCTATGAGATCAAAGAGCGGGTCAGTGAGGTCAACTATAAGGTGTTCCAGCCTGGTAGTAGGAACCTTATCAGATATATCACATCAACCTAATTAAGCCCCCGGAAGGACCGGCAAAGCTTCACGGCGGTAAGGAAAGCATTTGGGGGGCCCCAAACGGAGAGGTTGCACCCGTCCGTATCTCCGAGTCCTATCACAATCACAGCGGCAGGAAATAGGGAATTCCTACAAAGGAACCAGCAGGTCTTTTCAGATCTACCAGGTCGCACGAAGGTCATTGAACATGACATCATCACAGAACCCGGCCAAAAAAGGGACGGTTGAGGCCATATAGGGTCCCTGAAGCCCAGAGGCAAGCAATTGCAAGGAGGTTAAGAAGATGCTGGAGCTTGGGGTCATAGAAAAATCCAAAGTGGGGGGTCGAGCCCCATAGTGCCATACCCAAACCCGATGGCAGCTTACGTTTCTGCAACGATTTTCGTAAGCTAAACGAGCTCTCAAAATTTGATGCCTACCCGATGCCCGGGTCGATGAATTGGTTGAGAGGTTAGGCCCGCGAGGTACATTAGTAGTTAGACCTGATCAAGGGCTATTGGCAGGTCCCCCCCCAAAGGAGGCCAGGGAGAAAACGGCCTTTTCCACCCCAGATGGCCACTTTCACTACGTAGTCCTTCCATTTGGCCTACATGGGGCTCCGGCCACATTCCAGAGGATGATGGACGTCATCCTACAGCCCCAAATGGACAAACTGGAGGCAATTAGAAATTGGCCTCAACCGATCTCCAAGAAGCAGGTCCGGGCCTTCTTAGGTATCGCAGGGTACTATAGGAGGTTCGAACCCAACATTTCCTCCATAGCAGCCCCGCTTACGGAAACCCCACAAAAGGGACAAAGTACACTTTGGTCAAGTGGAACCCGGAGGCTGAACAGCCTTCCAAAGGCTAAAGGAGGTACTCGCAAGAGAAACCCTGCTCATGGCCCCCAAACTTTCAGAAAGAATTTATTGTTCAGGCAGACGCTTCTGCGGTAGGCTTAGGGGCTGTCCTATCACAACTGGTTGAGGGAGAAGAAAAACCGGTAGTTTACCTCAGCAGGAAGCTGTCAGCGGCGGAGAAAAACTACGCCATAGTGGAAAGAGAATGCCTGGCCATTAAGTGGGCCATCGAGTCGCTGCATTATACTTGAAGGTAGACCCTTTAGAGTCATCACAGACCATTCCCCCTTTTAAAATGGATGGCAAGAACAAAGGGGAAAACGCAAGGGTGACCCGGTGGTTCCTGGCTACAGGACTTTAAGTTCTCTGTAGAACATCGCCCCGGGTCACAACAGGCCACGCTGATGCATTGTCACGGTACACAATTTTATGGAACTAAGTGCTCCGCCCCACAGGTCTGAGTGAGGGGGGGAGATAATAAGGCCGGAGCTGGGAAGGTCTGCGATGGAGTGTATATCCCAGCCATGTTCTGGGCGTATGCCTGGAAAAGAGCCAAGATACATGCCACCAAGGTAATGAGCCTTGGTGGAGTGAAAGGCCATTGTTAAATAGGTGTCGGCGAAGTACAGGACTGTCGACATACATTTAAGTTGTCTGTTAGTACGGCTACCAGCCATTCCCGGGTCGGCCTTTCATTGGGAGTAAGCATAGTAGCAGGGTGGGTGCTTACTCCCCATGGCTCCACTCCGGGTTTTTCTGGTGGGTATATAAGGTCAGCAGGTTTTGCTGACGGGCGGGCTGCATCTCCAGTCTACCTTCTGGGCTGGAGGACATTCACACTGGTAGAAGCCAATGTCTGCTACACCATCTCCCAAGGTGCTAGTGAGGGAACTACACCTGTGTATAGTAAGTGCTCAGACGAGCAGGAGTTTTGTTTATGTTTATATGTTTGCTGTGCATGTATTGCCACACGTTTTTGTTCTGCTGGTGAAATAAACACACGGAAGCAAGACACCGTTTGAACCAGATATCTGCCTCTGTCTCATGCCTGAAGGACTTGTGAGTGATCCCAGAGCTGTGCAAGCTCACAGTATGTAAATGTGTATGTACATTTGTGTATACACACATATCCACAATATCACCTCATTCACATCACTAAAACATAATCCTGCTTGTGTGTCCCTTAGGCTATGTTCACACAGTGTATTGTGACGTGTACGGTACGCGCCGCAATACACTTTGCTTCAGGAGCTTGCTCTGATCAGCATGTCTTCTCGAAGCGGGGGGGAGGGGCAACAGCCTGCAAGCCCCATAGACATGCATTGACATGTCACTTATCTCCCTATGCATTCAATACGATCGTACACTCACCGGCCACTTTATTAGGTACACCTGTCCAATTGCTCGTTAACACTTAATTTCTAATCAGCCAATCACATGGCGGCAACTAAGTGCATTTAGGCATGTAGACATGGTCAAGACAATCTCCTGCAGTTCAAACCGAGCATCAGTATGGGGAAGAAAGGTGATTTGAGTGCCTTTGAACGTGGCATGGTTGTTGGTGCCAGAAGGGCTGGTCTGAGTATTTCAGAAACTGCTGATCTCCTGGGATTTTCACGCACAACCATCTCTAGGGTTTACAGAGAATGGTCCGAAAAAGAAAAACATCCAGTGAGCGGCAGTCCTGTGGGCGGAAATGCCTTGTTGATGCCAGAGGTCAAAGGAGAATGGGCAGACTGGTTCGAGCTGATAGAAAGGCAACAGTGACTCAAATAGCCACCCGTTACAACCAAGGTCGGCAGAAGAGCATCTCTGAACGCACAGTACGGCGAACTTTGAGGCAGATGGGCTACAGCAGCAGAAGACCACACCGGGTGCCACTCCTTTCAGCTAAGAACAGGAAACTGAGGCTCCAATTTGCCCAAGCTCATCGAAATTGGACAGTAGAAGATTGGAAAAAACGTTGCCTGGTCTGATGAGTCTCGATTTCTGCTGCGACATTCGGATGGTAGGGTCAGAATTTGGCGTCAACAACATGAAAGCATGGATCCATCCTGCCTTGTATCAACGGTTCAGGCTGGTGGTGGTGGTGTCATGGTGTGGGGAATATTTTCTTGACACTCTTTGGGCCCCTTGGTACCAATTGAGCATCGTTGCAACACCTTGTGGAATCTATGCCACGAAGAATTGAGGCAGTTCTGAAGGCAAAAGGGGGTCCAACCCGTTACTAGCATGGTGTACCTAATAAAGTGGCTGATGAGTGTATTGTACGCATGGGGGGAGGACGTGTAATCCATAGTTCTCTATGAGCGCTATGGATTACCGCAATTACGCCATGTGAACATACCCTCAGACATGTAAAGTACAACCTGATGATGAATTATATTTGAATATAATTTTTTATATCTGTCATTATTCAGGGTTACGTATGATTTTAGCTGCTGCAGCCAGACTAAGGGTATGTTCACACAAACCATGGGGCGCATTTCATGGCGTATTTGCGCTTCAATACGCCCGACATGCACACCGCCGCAATTACTGTAATTCATAGTTCTCACAGAGAGCTATGAATTACATCGCGTCTCTCCCGTGTGTACAATACACATATATTGTACACTGGGGGAGAGAAGTGACATGTCACTTATTTACAGCACTGATAGTGGAGGTAAATGGACCGGCCCCCCTGTGCCTGAAAATACACGCTGAACAGTATGTACTTCCAAAACACACAGTGTACTGCCCTAAGGGTATGTTCACACAGCGCATGGTGGCACGGACCTGTGCACACCGCTATACGCCTGCTGTGGGAAGTACGTGCTCTCCAGCGTGTAATATCAGCAGCGCTCCGGCCACCTCCCATCCATCTTCACTTTCCCCCCCCCGAATGAAGCGGCAGGTCACTTATTTTTACGGGCGGGTTCTGTGTGCAGGGAAAACAGGTAATCATAGCCGCTATGATTTTACCATATTTGTGGGGCACATTACAGCACAGCTATGCCCCACAAATACGCTGTGTATGTTCACACGATGTAATGTTGGTCCGTACTTTGGCGGGTAATTGCACTTCAATACACCTGAAGTACGCGCCAACATTATGGTAACTCATAGCTGTCATTGAGAGCTATGATTACCTGTTCTAAGGAGAATATATATCAGTGAGAGCTTCAGAGGGACGTGCTGGCCACAGTTTTTTCTCTGTAAAAACACATGCCGCGATTTATGGGTCGTAAAAAACGCCGTGTGAACCCCGCCCTACTGAGCAAAACTCAACACAGGGCCCGGGCCCCGGATGTTTTGGGACCCTAGCAACGCCACTGATAGACAGCAATAAAAAATCTGTGCTGTAGTCTACACAGTACGGATTTTTTACCATCAGTTTTAAAATCTGGCAGAATATACAACAGCACATTGAATATGAGATCATTTTAAATTTTGGGAATATTATCTAATTTTATGTTAGTTTTATATTATTTATATTTTTTAAGTTTTATAATGATCATAAATTAGATTTAATTTATATTAATTGAGAAACAACTAATATTTGTGGCCTATTGGTAATTCTAATTAGTCTCCAACAACTTTGGCCTCAGTCAGACCATTTTTAACTTGGTCTGGCTTGTACCAACAGTTTTGCATCTACTTTTAGTGTTGCATATTCATAAATGTGTCTAATCCTATTAATCTGGTGCGACACGCCCCTGCATCTTTCAAAAGTGTCATGTCTGGCGCAGATTGTGCCAGGTTTAGGTATATGACTGTTCATTCAGATGTAGAACAAGCTTATAAAAGGTTTTTTGGCTCACAGCATGCCAGAACATGGCACAGTCCTGTTCATACATGTCCCCCCTTGTGTGTAGTACATTTAGTTAACCTCAACTGGAATTTTGAACTGTGAAGGTGGCCAGCATCCATTTGGTTATCATTAAATGAGATGGGTGTATATAACTGTATACTATACAATGGGTCTCTCTATTTCATTGCAGAACAGCTCCTTATCTATATAACATAGTAACATCTTATTTCATTTATGAATTAAAGGGATTTTGCCACAAAGCAAAATTGATGTGGGAAGCTTGCAAATTAAATAATAAACATTTTCATCATGCAGAATTTAAAAAATTCTGTACCAATTTGTTTTAGCTGCCACCATAGTGATCCATAGTGTACAGCTCATCTCCAGGGGATACGACCAGTGACAAGAGCTTCTCAGTCCTGGCCTTACATGCTCAAACATCACCTCTCCTTTCAAGCAGATACTGTCATTCTATTCCCTGTTTAGTAATCACACACTCTCTACTAAGAGAGTGTTTGACCTCTGGTGCTGTCTCTCTACGCCTGTCCTCTGTGCTCTTTAGTAATTAATCATACAATGCAAATAAATAAAAAGAAAAAAGAAACCTCAATAAGGTATGTGCATTGAGAAAAAGAAAAAATTCACTTGCTTGGCTCCTGCAAAAAGTCAAACCTAAGACCCCTATGCTGAAAGGCAGAAGTGCTAACCTCTCAGCTACACTGTAGCTACTCACAGCTCTTTACATAATCAGACCTTTATTTGGCTAAAGTGAGCAGACCTTGGGGAAAGGCATAGTGATGTCAAGCCTACTGGTTCACATGATGTGCATTTCAAACAAATCATGCACGCCGCCTTTGGAACACATCAAAAGCTGAAGCAGGGTAAAGCAAGCGTGAAATGCCTTTGTGGTAAAACCTCTTTAAACCTCTAAGTTTTGTTCTATATTCTTCCTTGGTGGAGTTATTTTTTGACCAATAAACAACAACATGTAACAAGCTCACCCAAACATATGGTAGTGGAAGATCTTGCACGGAACACCGTTTTCCAAAAATGTAGAAAATTCAAGTATAAACAAGCTATCCAACAAGAAGATATTCGAAAAAAATCAAAAGTCTTTATTTGTCCTCATATTAAAGGGGTTATCTCACTACATTTATTCATCACACCTCAGTCCTGTTTTCTTGGTTTCACTTTGAATTCAAGGGTGTGTTTACTGGCTTCCACTAGACTGCAGTAGAAGCCAGGTCTGTAGCTATAGCAACCAGTGCTAACAGCCTGGATAGATCAGGATAGATCAAACAGGTCTGTAGCTATAGCGACCTGAGGAGCTGATGCAGCCCATACAAGAGGGGATATCTAGGAACAGGTAGGACATTGTTAATGGACATATATTGCAAAGTGACTTGTTTTTGCAAGATCTTTAACCTAATAAGCAATCCTTGTAGTGACACAACCCCTTTAAGAATAGCGCCATGGACACCAACAAGAGAACAGTGCTTATGTATTTCGAAAGAAATAGTTCTTAATCAAACACATGATCATATGTTCAAACATGTTGATTGTATCTACACATATAAAAAAAGTGATTAGTTGGCTCTCGCATGTCTGAATGATATCCTAGAGCACAACAAAGTTATTATTTGGCCATCATAAAATCAATCCATTACATTTGGTGGCAGCAGTGGGATGATGGTTCAAAAATCACTATAATTACTTTATCACAAGGCATTATGGGAAAGGGGCTGAGAAGCCCAAAGCGCCCTATGTTGGATGTAACAAATCCTCAATTTGACCCACCGAGTCTTGAGAAAGCAAAAAGGATTTTAGCCAAGCCAGTATCTCTCATCTGCAGACAACGCTGTTTCGGGATTTTTGTCCCTCATCAGTGCAGAGCAGAGTGATACTGGCTGGCTGTGTGGGAGGCAATGAGTGGCTCAGAAAGGGGAACACCTCTCCTTGAGGAGAGCACCGAATGAACGGCGTGTAGAGATTTGTTTTGCCTTTTCGCCCTCTACTGAGCATCTGCATATCACAAGGCATTATGGGAAAGGGGCTGAGAATGAAACTAATCACCTGTTTATCTGTAATACTGAAGAAGATGTTTCTAGTGATCCAATGAGATCTAGTGACAAATGTCTCTCGTATTACTTGTTAGTGAACTCCAGGTAAAATGAAAATATAATGTAAAAATTATTTAACGGTAGCATTCCCATTATTCTTAGTAAAAATTGGGATTGTGGTCATGGGTGTGGCTATGATTTTTGCAGTTCTGTGGGACCCAGAGGTTTAGGGGGCTCATTTGGGTTTTGGAACATTGTACATCTTTGTAGGAAATGACAAGTTGGTGCTTTTTTGTGGTCTGGTACTCTTATGTGGATTCTCTAATGCGTTGTGATTCATGTATGCCTTTAGTTATTGATACCTTTGTTGCGGTTTCAGATTCCTGTCACTAGGTGGATGCTCATCTTGTTTTTCCTATGGGACCCTTTGAATTCTTCTTGCACCCATGATTGTAATTTAAAGGTGTTCTCCGGTTGATAAAAAAAAAAGGACTGCTGCCCAAATAAAAAACAAAACAAAAACCCCTCAAACTTACCTTCCTCCTCGACTTCATTTCAGCACTGTCTCTGTGGCGTCTTCTGTTTACTTCCAATAAATACTTTAAATACAAAAAGAAAACACGTTTATGCGTCGCCAGATTTTGAAAGCCATACGTTCTTTTTTTCTGTTTATGGGGCTGTGTTGGAGCTTGTTTTTTTGGCTGGACAAGTTGACATCTTTTTTGTTACCATTTTGGGGAGCACATGACTATTTAGTCACTTTTACATTTTTGAATCTGTTTAGGGGAAAGCAGGATTAACAAAATTCAGCAATCTTGGTAGTGTTTAAAAAAAAAAAAAGCTTACTGTGCAGTGTAAATAATAGCAATAAAAATGGTTTGATCACTGTTGTACTACATTATAGCATATGACTGAACTGCAATGTTTTATCTAGCTGTCAATCATCCTGTCAGACCTACCAGGCCTATGTCACAGACAGACGAGAGGATGTTATTGGACCTCCGGTTGTGATGGAGGCCATCTCACAGCGGGGTGCTGTTAAAAACAGATAGAGCCCTCTTCCTTCGCCAAACCCATTAGATACTAAGTAAAGTTTGATCCCTTTAGAGCAGGACCCCGGCTGTCAGTTATAGTTGGACTCCTAGTGTGGTTGTGATCCTGCACGATGACCATGATGTACTATGTCCTTCAAATGTTGGGAATGGGTTAATGTTTGTAGATCTTTGTGTAGTGTTTCCAGCTGCACATGAAATAGCACATATATAATACAATAAAGTGTGGTCATATCAACTGGTCTTTGATTGGAAAAGAAGAAACTTTCTTGTTTATTAAATAAGTAGAATTTTATCTTATTACATTTCTGTATCCAAGGCTTTTGATCATCACTGTGCATTCTTTCTTTAGTTTAAATAATAGTATTTTCATTGACTGTATGGAATGACCTCCATTATATACTATTGATATATACTGTATGTGAAATTATGGGCCACATGTATGAACCTGTTTAAGTCTAAAACTCACTTTTTTGCCCATAGGTTACTATGGGCAAAAGAGTGAGTTTTAGACCTAAACGGTTTCAGACATATGGCCCTTTGTTTGACTAAAATGAAAGTAATGAATTTACAATATGATGTTTGCTTCCTACATTGTGTCTAACTGCATGTTTTTTAGAATTGTATCTCTCCATTTTGGAAAGGGCATGTGATAACAGTCATTGATTAATAGAGACAGACTGTGAAATTTTGATAGTTGGCTAATAATACGTTCATGCCACACTGTATTGTATATGTTTTCTTTTTTCTGTTGTATTTGATCTGTGTCAATCAAAACATTGTCTAACAGAACAAAGTAATAAGTAATGTTGATCAAAAAACTCTTGGTTTGGTTTGAAAGTAAGCTGGCTGAATTAGTGAAAAAAATTGGGGTATAGGATGTCCTGAACCAAATCTCTTTGAAGTCTATGGGGGAAAAATTGTGTTTTCTGGCCTCTAGAAAGCAACTGCAGAAGCCAAATGCCTCCAAATTTCATTAAAACACCACTACACATTTGTGGCAACATTCTGGGTACCCTAGGCTAATGTACGGGTTTGTGTTAGTCCAACCCTCATCCTAGCCATAGGTTACTCCAACCCTAAACCTATCCCTAATCCTGGGCTGCTCAGATGTTTGTTAAGGTTAGGGGGGAGTCAGGGTTAAGTTCGATGTTTTGTAGATTTACTGAAATTCGGGTCAAATTTGACCTTGACTGGTATTGACTGGCAACACTAATATTCACAAAAATACAGTATACTATTTTCACGTCAAGGGAGTTAGAGTGAGCCCTAACTGGAACCCAGCCCTACTTGACGTGCTGTCCTAGGCAGCAGACTCCAACTGGGCGACAGTCCCTGCGCTGCTAAAGTGCTGGGGCCGTCAGGAGGAAGAAGTGTTAGACAGTCCGGGTCAGTAACATCAGTAACGTAAGGCCACAAAACAGAAGAGAGAAAGCAAGAAACCGAGAAACAAGCCAATGGTCAGAAACACGATCGGGAGCGAGGTACAAAATCCGAGAACAAGCCGATGCCAAATAACAAGCAAGGGTCTAGTACACAGATAAAGCTAGCAAAACAACAAAGCACTGGTAAGAAAAGGCAGCCAAGAAAATATCACAGCCTTTAGTTTGCAGGAGGTTAAAATGTGGTTCCCGGACACCACCCCTGTAGCTGATTGGAGCGGTCTCCGGGCCCTCCCATTGGTTGGTGCGACACGCCCTCTGTCCAGAGTGACTGGACCTCTGTCACTCAAAGAGCTTCTAGCAGAGTGTCTCTCAGGGTGTGGTCGCAAATCAGCTGCTGCAGACTGTTGCTCCCCGCAGGCTGACTGCTGCCTAACACTGACAGCTATACAGCTATATTGCTAAACCTGTACTAAAAAACAAAGACTTTAGTCTTTGTGTTATTTGTGGTCCACAATGAAGTACTTCACATTCAGAGTTAATTTGACAATGCGCATTATCAAATGAGGAATGTATGGGTTAAATTAAAGAGTTCACATATCATTATGGTTCATGCATAGGTGACAGAGGTGCAACAAAACTTCTTTGTTGGTTTTCCATTATAAAAATGGCATAAATATCTGGAAAAACGTACAGAATCAGGGCAACTTGCTTACTTGTTTCAAACCATGTGAGGGTTCTTAATCACAGCATAATCACACCTGTATTGAGCCATTTAAAAAACAAAGATGAACTAATCACATTAAACATTATGTAAACCGTATACTCTGTTATCATTATGTGTAATACATTTCTCTGTTGTACATGAGAAAACATACATTATGACATTCCTATAGCCAATTAATAAAAATACAAAAAAACATTTCTGAAGTTTAACCCTTTAGGAATTCAGGAGTCTAATTCCAAAATCCAGAATGCCTGACGTAGGTGCACGGCATGCCTCCAACCCCTCCCTCTGAGGATATGTCTACACAGCACAGGTCATTGGTCGGATTTTCAGCAGATTCAGTATTTAAAATCTGCCAAAACTCCAACTGCAACCTGTGCCCCATAGACAGCAATACAAAATCTGTGCTGTAGTCTACACAGCATGGATATTTTCAGATCAATTTTGAAACACGTCGCATATTCTGCCAGATCGCCATTGGATTCCCATACATTCAATGTACAGGCTAATGGCAAATATGAAAACCAAACACGGTTTTTAGTGCAAATCTGTGCCAAACACCGCGGTTCAACAATGTTAAAATGGGGTCGGATTTGAATATGTTGTCTCTGTGACCGACTAGGCGCAGTGGTGTATGGTGGTGGGTCTCCGACACTGGCTGGCTTCCCCTCCCCCTTCATCCCCCTTTGGTGGAGTATTGTTTTTGTTTGCTGCTGGTACGATTAGGGATTATTTAGTCTCAAAGCCTGTTATTAGGGGGTTTCCCCACGCTATCAATACGACAATGACCTCTGTTAGGATACGACCCGTCTGGGTCAGAAATGATGATCACTGCTCTTTATACTGATTCTTGATTGAGGTGTCCTGGGAGTGTTGCTTATCTACATTACTCTCTTTCTGATGCCTCTCACGTGACTATTTCTCTCAAATTTGCTTCTGCACCTGCTCTGATAGACCGTGACTTATCTATGATAAAGCTCACTATAGAATTCGTGCGAATTGAGAGAATTGATTACCCCTTTTCTAATGCAGGCCTGTTCAGTACAGTTCATCTATGGTTTTATTCTTATGCTATCATTGATATAACCTTTGTGCTCTATTTGTTTGTACCACCATGTTTGTTGCAGCAATAAAGTTCTTTTTTGAATGTAAAAAAAAAAAAAAAAAAAAAATGGGGTCGGATTTTGGCCGAAATTTTAACATTGCTATGTAGACACAGCCTTAATAATCTGTTCACCCTATGAAACGAGGGGGAAAACAGTACAGTATGTACTGCACTAGATACAAAACCTATTGCAGGCAAAATGTCAGTCAAAGCACATAGCTGACACTCTAAACATACGATCATAGCTATACCTTTGGGGAAATCTAATTTGAAAATCCAGAATGCCAAGCAATGGCATAAGCCGCACCAGGGAGCGGAGTCTAAGAAGCATCCAGTTTTCACCAGAGCCCGCCGCAAAGCGGGATAGACTTGCTGCGGCGGGAAACTACCAGGTCGCTTCCACTGGCATGACTTGCTTGCGGTGGCGGCCAAGGGTAGGCGTGGTACAGAATCGAAAGACGTAGACGTAGTCGGGGACATGAGGTAGGTCACGACAGGTGGCGAGGTTCGTAGTCGAGGGACGGAAGCTGAACGGTACGGTACACGGAGAACATGGACAAGGCACAAGAAATGCTTTCTCTCTACGCGGAAATGGCACTAAAGGTCCGCAACCAGCAGCGGCCAATTACCGTCGCGCTGGCCCTTTAAATCTAAAGAAGGCAGCACTCGGATGCGAGGAGGCAGGAGCGTGGTTAGGTGAGTGACTGCGCTGCGGGGGACGAGTGCGCCCATGGCCCGACACACGGACCACGGAGCCACTCGCCCCCGAAGCTGGCGAGAGGGCAGGGGATTGGACGTGCCCGCAGCCTGGCCCACAGGCTGTGGTGCCGTCCATGTCAGTACCCCCCCCCTTTGGCCTCCCCCTCTTTCTAGCCCGGAGGAACCTCTGTACTAGCTCACGGTCCAGAATGTTATTCTCCGGCTTCCATGACTTTTCCTTGGGCCCGAACCCCTTCCAATCGATGAGGAAATGCCATTTCCCTCTAACCACCTCCATATCCAGGATCTCCTTTACCAACCGTTGGTGGCATCAGCTACAGGAGATGGAGGGACCGCTTTAGAGAGAAACGGTTCAGAACCAGGGACTTGAGTAGAGAGACATGGAAGGAGTTCGAGATGCGCATGGAGGGTGGGAGCCGGAGTTTGTAAGCCACCGAGTTTAGCCGTTTAAGCACCTCAAATGGTCCCACATAGCGGGGTCCCAGTTTGTAGCTCGGAATCGTAAGGTGAACATATTTAGCCGATAACCATACCTTGTCACCGGGAGAAAAAAACTGGGGGGAAACTCCTTCTCTTATCTGCCTGAGCCTTCGTGCGTACCGAGGCTCGAAGCAGAGACTGGTGAGTCAGGGCCCAAATGGTTTTCATGTCTTGGACCAACGCATCCGCTGCCGGGACCTCAGGGATGCTAGTGTGAGGGGTGGGTGGGGGTGCAGGCCGTACACGATGAAGAAGGGAGAGGCACCCGCAGATTCCAAATCTAGGGAGTTATACGAAAACGCCGCCCACGGAAGCAGGTTGGACCAGTCAGTCTGACAAGCCGAGACAAAGTGGCGCAAATAATTCCCTAGGACCTGGTTGACCCTCTCCACCTGACCGTTCGTCTATGGGTGATAAGCCGAGAAGAAATCAAGCTTTACCTGCAGTTGAGAACAAAGGGCCCACCAGAATTTAGAGGCGAACTGGACCCCTCGATCCGAGACGATTTGCAGGGCAAGCCGTGCAAATGAAAAATGTGGTGAAAAAACAAGTCGGCCAGGCGTGGGGCAGAGGGTAAACCCGGCAACGGGACAAAATGCGCCATTTTAGAAAACCGATCTGTAACCACCCAGTTCACGGTGTTACCAGAAGAGGGGGGAAGATCGGTTATAAAATCCATAACTACGTGCGACTGGTAGAGATGAGCAGGGGACACAGGAGTCCAGCTGGTTTGTGACGAGGCGTTTTGTTAAGTGCACAGGTGACACAGGCCTCAACGAATTCCTTGACATCCTTAGCAAGGTCTGGCCACCAATAGAACTGTGAGATAAGAAGACAGGTTTTGCGAGCACCGGGATGTCCGGCCACCAATGAGCAGTGTCCCCACTTCAAGATCCTTTTTCGGAGCACGGGACTCACGTATGTTTTCCCTGGCAGGACATTACGGATGTTGACAGGAGCTGTGGAGACAAGGCGCTCAGGGGGTATTATGTGTTCTGGGGTCTCTTCTTCTCCAACCACGTCGGAGGCACGTGAAAGGGCGTCGGCCTTGACATTCTTTTCCGCCAGACGGAAGTGGATCTGGAAATTAAACCGGGAAAAGGAGAGCGACCACCTAGCTTGGCGCGGATTGAGTCGCTGGGCCATCTGGAGGTACTGAAGGTTCTTATGGTCCAAAAAGATACTGATGGGATGCCGAGCACCTTCCAGCAAATAACACCATTCCTCCAGGGCCAGTTTAATGGCTAATAACTCCCGGTCGCCAATAGTGTAATTCCTTTCCGCCTGCGAGAATGTTTTGCCCGTGGGCCCCTTTTGCGTGAGGACCGCTCTGACTCCAACCGACGAAGCGTCTACTTCCAGCGAGAAGGGCTTCGCGGGATCCGGCTGCGACAGATGGATGCTGAGGCAAAAGCAGACTTTAGTTCCGCGAACGCTTCCTCGGCCTCGGGGGGACAACTTCGCGGATTAACAATCTTCTTAGTGAGGGCCACAATGGGAGCTACCAGCGTGGAAAAGTGTGGGATTAACTGCCGTTAGTAGTTGCAAAAACCCAGAAAACGTTGAATGGCTCGAAGGCCAACTGGGCGAGACCATTGCAAGACAGCAGACAACTTGGCTGGGTCCACCCGCAAGCCTTGATCAGAGATAATATAGCCCAGAAATGGAAGGCTAGTTTGCTGAAAGAGGCACTTCCCCAGCTTGGCGTATAGACGGTTAGCTCGAAGGCGCCTCAGTACCTGACGAACGTGGGTGCGGTGGGTCTTTAGGTTGGGTGAGTATACTAAGATGTCATCCAAGTATACCACGACTCAGGTATATAGGAGATCCCTGAAGACGTCATTCACAAACTCTTTGAAGATGGCTGAGGCATTGCACAGGCCAAACGGCATGACGTGCCCGTCCCTGGTGTTAAAGGCCGTCTTCCATTCATCGCCCTTACGGATGCGGACCAGATTGTAGGCCCCCCTCAAATTCAACTTGGAGAAGATCTTCGCGCCCCATAGGCGATCAAAGAGCCTATGGGGTAGAGGGTACCGATTCTTCACCGTAATCTTATTAAGACCCCGATAATCGATGCAGGGGCGTAAGGAACCGTCCTTCTTTTCTACGAAGAAGAATCCCGCACCTGAGGGAGAGGAGGATTTTCGTATAAACCCCTTCTGACGATTCTCCCGTATATACTCCGACATGGCTTGAGTCTCGGGTACAGACAAGGGATAGACCCTACCCCGGGGAGGACTGGTACCCGGCAGCAGGTCAATCGGGCAGTCATATGGGCGATGAGGAGGGAGGGTCTCTGCCTGCTTCTCCGAGAAAACATTGGCAAACTCTTGATATTCGGCTGGTAAACCGGGCAACGGCTCGCGGGGCTTGGAGTGAAAGCAGGGAAGCAACAGGCGAGGTGTCACCAGACAACGGCTCAAGCAGTTGGGACCCCAGCGAGTTACTTCCCCTGACGTCCAGTCTAGAGTAGGAGAGTGAAGTCGCTGCCATGGGAGACCCAGCAGAATCGTCGAGGCGGAGCGTGGCAATACGTAAAAGGTGAGGTTCGGGGGGGGGGGGTGGCGTGGCTGGACGCAGCCTTGATGGCAGCATAAATGAAGGCTCTCTGACCGGATCGCTGATCTAGGGGGCTAGTTAGACTAATTTCTGGCAGAAAGCAAGCAGACACCATCTCTATCTGTGCAGCAGCATCCAGAGATGCCCTAAGCAGGCTCATTTCCAACCAGACACGAGCGGCTCAGAGGACTTACTTGACCGGCGGCGGGTGCCTGCGCAGGCGGAAAGAGAGGAGGAGACCACGGGAGCAGCCCTGGTGCTTGAGCCGGGAGGAGGAAACGAGACCCATGGCAAAGTTGGATCCAAAGACCCCTGTGCCGGAATGTGACCCCCTGAGAACCCGATGTTCCTGATCATGCCTGTGGCGAAGTGGATGCGCTGCGGCAGGCGTGGAGAGGAGACCGCATCTTATATCGCGGCGATACCGTGAGTACAGTCACCCTGGCTGGGGGGTTCCGTAAAGCCCAGAGGCAACATAGAGTCCCACGAGGCCCACAGCAACGGCACCAGCGTACCCTGCAATACTTTCTGCGGCCATTACAAGCACCGTCTCCGTGCGGTTTAGCGCGGGAAAACCCGCCATTTTGTGACACCCCGCTCGGAGATCACTCTCCCACACAGAATCCAGTGAGCTCTACTTCTAAACCCCTAAACTCTGGGATACCGGAATCGAATCCCTGCTACATAGGGGAAGTTCCTGCATTAGCTCCACTGATAAATCCACTCTCAGCTGGATCCTCTGAGCTCCACAGTACTATTCTGGGACAAGTCTCTAGCTGGCAATCCTTATCTGACACTTCTAGGACAGAGGGAGCTCAGACTGTACTTCCTCATACCTATAACTGGCTCTCTAAAAAGTCAGTATCCTTACCACAGGACACAAAACTTAACCAACTGACCACACCAACTAACTCTCTTAAAAATACAGGAAAAGTCACCACACAGCTTAACACAGGGAGACTTCTGTATAAAACCGGTGGGACTCTAGCCTCCATGGCTCAACCTGTGGATACTTCCATCATGCCTCGAGTACCCAAGACCCCCTGATCTAAAAAATCGGGCCCTGAAACACCCTCAACTGCTCCTAATTGGGCAGATCCCCCTGAGGAGCACGGAGACTCAAATCCTCCTTTTTCGCTTTCTCATCATTCTCGGGAAACCTCATGGCGCTCGTCATCAGAATCCCTAGCGCCAGAAGCACATGCTGGGACACCACGTCCATCACCTGATTTGGACTTAAAAGAATATCTGACCCATCTACCGACAAAAAATGATCTCAAATCGCTAGTTGAGGAACTTAAAGAAACATGTAGATCTGAAATTTCTGTAATACGCCACGATCTTAAAGCAATAGCTACCAGAGTGGAAGACCTAGAGGATGCACATGATGACACGAGAAAATATATTTCTCAGATGCATTCTCTTCTGACCTCCCAGACCTCGGTATTGCAGGACACCTCAGATCATTTGGAAGATCTGGATAATATAGGTCGCCACCATAATATTAGGGTGAGAGGGTTACCGGAGGCTAAAGGGGCAGAGGATCTACACTCACAACTTACAGCGATTCTTAACTCTTTACTAGAGGAATCCCCTTCTCATCAAATAAAAATGGACAGAGCGCATAGAGCACTGAAGCCAAAAACAAATTCAACAGTCCCGAGAGATGTTATATGTTAAATAAATGATTTCATCCTAAAAGAGCGCATTATGGCAAAGGCCAGAGCTTGTAAAATCATAGAATTCCAGGGCGCGCAATTGCAACTATATCCTGACCTCTCATGGATAACCTTACACAAAAGGCGATGCCTTAAACCCCTCCTAGCTGAACTCAAGCGCAAAGAGATTAAATATAAATGGGGCTTTCCATTTATACTAGTAGCCTCAAAGGAAGGTAGATCTTTCTCCCTGCGTAAACCGATGGACCTACCTGCGTTCTGCTCAACGTTTTATCTGCCCATCCCAGAGATTGTCAATTGGGAGAGGGAACTTCTCTCTGAACCGCCCCCACCGATATGGCAATCGCCTTTAAGGAAACGAAGCAAAAACACTTAACCGAAAAACGCGGTCAGTCAGGCTCTCAGGCCTCGTTCAAACACTTGAGACTGTCTAATTTAAAGTCGCTTGGTTTCTATTACCGTCATGGTGCTCACAATCCAAGACACCCCCTAGCTACGCTTTTTCTCTTGTTTAATGCCAAAAGACTGGATTAATGATAATACTATGCTAGCCCCCATTCTTACTGCTATAAGGGGTATAGGTGAGGTGGCTTTTCTTTTCCTTTTTACCCTCACCCCCTTGAGGGATGGGAGAAGGCCTCTAGAGATTTTTGTTACAGAGGTCATGGTAAAAGGGAAAAGTTGAGCGATCATTGGTTATAGACGGGTATGTCCCGCTATCTTCTCTCCCCCAATGTAGGTTTTTTTTTATTGCTCCTAGGTTTGCACTCCCACCTGAGTGTAATGGAGGCAATTCGTCTTAAGTTCCAATTGCATTTTACTGCTACCCTACTCGAAGACGTAGAATCTTGGTATAAATATAACAGGTTTTTAGCAATGTTTATATGGTTTGTTCTGAATATAATTGTGCTTGTCTCATCTTGTCTGCCCCTACCATTATGTCTCCCTGCAAGCCATCTCTGCCATACAACTTGCACTGAATCCATTCTGAGGAAACAAGCTTCTTGTAAGGTAAATCTTTGTCCTAATGGCTAAGATATTGTCATTAAATGTCAAGGGATTAAATTCCAATAGTAAAAGGGGACTCTTGTACACAGAACTCAAATCTAGGCATCCTGATATTGTATTTTTACAAGAAACGCATTTTGATCTGTCAGGTAACTTTCATTTTCTATGAGGTCTCTACCCCACAGTGTACGAATCCTCGCAGGATAGGAAGAAAGCTGGCGTCGCTAACTTGATGACTGGCTCTTGTCCTTTCCTGCTCAGGAAATCATGTGTTGATACTCAGGGACGATATGTCATTGTGCATGGTACATACCAAGGTACGCTTATTACGTTATGTAAAATTTATGCTCCGAATGTTTCACAAGTAAAATTTTTGAAGAAAATACTTGGGAAGCTTTCTGAATTCCCCCCAGCTCTTATGATATTTTGAGGGGACTTTAATGCTGCCTTTTCTGGGATAGTGGATAGGTTGACCATGAGAAGTAAGTCACCCTTTCCGTCACAAGACAGGCTGTCAAGAGAATTCCGTAAAATAATTAGGGAATACTCCTTGTTTGACTTATGGCGGGTGTTACATTCAAGAGAGCGTGCATACACTTTTTTTCTACCCCTCACAATACACACTCTTGGAAATATACCAACATTACGGAAGACTAGAGATGTAGAAATTGGCCCAATAATGTGGTCAAACCATGCTCCAATTATATTGACAATAGATTTCAATATGACCATGACACGTAACTGCCATTGGAGGCTTAATGAGAGCTTACTTAAGCACCTAGGGACAAAAAATTAACTCTGCCAACACATTAAGCATTTTTGGGAGACAAATGAGGGCACAGTCTCTTCTTTGTTGACACTGTGGGAGGCAAACAAGGTGGTAGTCAGAGGACAACATATTTCCCTGGGTTCAAGAATTAAAAAAGATAGGCGTTTAAGGAGAGAAATTCTCCAAAACCAACTACAGCTACCAGCTACATGGGAACGTGCTTTAGCAAACTCTCCGTCTAAAACCGTCCTTAAAAAGATAGTAGCAGCTCGTGCTCAACTGAAAGCCATAGCAATTTGCTAAACTGAGAAAATGTTACTATATTCTCGACAAAGATTTTACGAGAAAGGTAATAAAGCTCACTCACTGTTAGCTAAGCAACTAAGGAACGACACCTTCCAGAGAAACCCGCATGCATTACGTGACAAAGATGGTACTGTCTTACATAATCCCTCGCAAATAACGCTAATTTTTCACAAATACTTCTCAGATCTCTATAATCTACCTAACACCCTTCCTACTGATAGAGATGAGAGGCAACAGTGCTTGGACCACTTCCTCGCCTCCTGCCAACTGCCAAAATTAACTATGGAAGCGGTGGATTTTCTAAACGCAGAAATAACAA
This sequence comes from Phyllomedusa bahiana, assembly GCA_025379985.1. NCBI lineage: Eukaryota > Metazoa > Chordata > Amphibia > Anura > Hylidae > Phyllomedusa > Phyllomedusa bahiana. The sequence goes on from JAODAL010009799.1 coordinate 103,691, forward strand.
ATGAGGAGCTCGAGGAAGTACTAAAGCAGCTCCCCACGGGCAAGTCACCAGGCCCTGAGGGGTTGACATATCTTTATTATCAGGTCTTTAAGGGGGACTTGATACCCCGGGTGGTGCAACTGTATAATGCGATTCTACAAGGCGCTACAGTACCTTCTACCTTCTTGCATTCTAATATTTCACTCATACCAAAACCAGAGAAGGACCTTTTAGAGGTGTCAAACTATAGGCCAATCGCACTATTAAATGCAGACTTAAAAATTTTCACTAAAGTATTGGCCAATAGGTTGGCAAGATGGCTACCGCACCTTATCCACAGGGACCAAGTGGGTTTTATTCAAAATCGACAGGGAGGAGATAATATGCGCAGAGTTATCGATCTTATCGATATTATTAATAAACAAGGCCAATCAACTTTAATCTTAGGGTTAGATGCAGAAAAAGCGTTCGACCGCTTGAATTGGTCATATATGTTTTCAGTCATGAAACATTTTGGTATATCTGGCCCATTCAAGCGAGCTCTACACCAACTATATTCTGCTCCCACAGCTGCAATTAGACTGCCACATGATACATCCCCTCTTATCAAGATAGCTAACGGTACTATACAGGGGTGTCCCCTTTCATCTTTAATATTTGTCATGTTTGTGGAACCATTGGCTGCTGCCATAAGATTAGACGCCTCAATTAAAGGAGTCTTGGTGGGAGATCGAGAATTTAAGTTGTCCCTTTTTGCGGACGATATCTTACTAACCCCCACGAATCCTCACATCACGCTCCCAAACTTGCACGCTCTCTTGGATAAATTCCTAATCCTGTTGGGGTACAAAATTAATAAAACAAAGACAGAGGCTCTGCCAGTGGGGATAGAGGGAGACCTCCTCCTATCTTTAAAATCTAACTATCGATACAATTGGAAGGAGACATCCTTGCGGTAATTAGGAGTGCAGATAACCAAAACATACTCCTCCTTATATAGTCAAAATTTCCCCAAATTTTACTCAGACATCAAGAATCTACTTAAAAAATGGAGGACACTCCCTTTGTCTCTGACGGGATGTATTGCAGCGGTTAAGATGACGCTAATGCCCAAACTTTTATATTTGTTTGAGACCCTGCCGATTGCGGTCCCGTTAAGTGACCTCAAAGACATGCAAGCAGCATTTATAATATTTATCTGGAATTACAAAAGACATAGAATAGCTAAATCGGTCCTGCTGGCAGATAGGAGGGATGGAGGTATGGCTGTTCCAGATGTCATCAAATATTACTGGGCTACTCAGTTAAGACGGATCCCGGCGTGGTCATCACTCTATGCCTTCTCCCGCTGGGTGGAAATAGAGAAATTGTGGTTAAGACCAGTTCACCCCAATTCACTACTATGGTCTCAGATTTCTCCCCCGATTCAAACAACTCTTCTGGGGCCGATGGCTCTCACCAAAGACATCTGGTGGAAATGTAAACAACGTTTTTAATTATGTTCAGAGTCCTCATCCATGGTTCCTTTTCTCTTTAATTCACTACTAACGGATGCTGTGGGTAACAAGCAGATGGAACCATGGTTCAGGAACAAATTGTTTCGCTTGGCAGACTTAATAGACTATAAAACGTTAAAATTACTACCATTCCACGAACTGAAGGACAAATATACCTTACCACCAGAATGTTTTTATCATTTTTACAGATTAAGCATTTTATGCAAAGTCTTTTCCGCTCTGATAAGGTATCCATGCCCACTAGGTTTGAAAGTTTGTGTAAAATGAATGTTACAACGAAGTTCTTGATTTCGAATATCTATGACATACTTACACACCCGCAGACCCCGGTGTCACACAAATATATGAGGATATGGGAAAACTATATAGAAAGACCTATAACCATAGACAACGGGAAACTCATTTGGCGTTACGCAGGTAAAACCTCAATATGTAGTGTTTATAAAGAAAATATTTACAAACTAATGGCATTATGGTACCATACCCCTGCGATGCTGCATAAGCTAAGTCCGGCAATTCCGGATGTGTGTTGGTGATGTGGGGCTTCGCAGGGAAATATATACCATATATTCTGGACATGCCCGGCAATACAGATCTTTTGGAGACAAGTGCGAGGTTTGATTCATGAGGTCACTGAAGTGAATATCCCCAATGGCCCCCCTGCTTCGCCTATTCAATATATTTCCTCAGCCTGTGGGCAAACGAGTGAGGAGGTTAATAATTCATATGCTGACAGCAGCCAGATGCTTGATTCCCAGCAATTGGAAGGAGGTGAATCCCCCATCCTTAACGGAATTAAGGATTTCTTTATTTTCGTTACACCCATACTATTGGTCATTGGCTAACGAAAATAAAGAAATAAAAATGAATTTATTGAATTAATAAGTCAGGGAGTCAAAGTTACCCTCTCGGTTCAGGCGTAACTCGCAATCCAGGTAGCCAACCACAAACCCCTAGTGTTTGTAGCAACAGGCTTTAGTAGGCCTCCAAAGGCAAGGTAACGACTGGCCTGGAACGTAAGAATGGCCTCCCACCCAACACTACAAGCGTTAAAAAAAACAGCCTTTAATAAGCTGCTCAGCAGCTATAATAACAATGCTACATGTCAGTAATCTACGGTTACTGACGCCAAACTGACGGCTTCCCACACCAAGGTCAGGCACCTAGGTGACATGTACCTTTCAGGTTTCCAGCTGTACAATACTTAGTAGCAGAGGAATGCGCCGGCCGAGGTCGCTCTGCCGCAGTCAAGATAGTGGGTGTTATAACATCCAATAATTTCTGCCCATGTACCGATAATGTGTTGGTAAAGGGAGCAATTATTTTTGCAGGCTGAGGGAGAACCTTAGTCAGCCTCTGTAAGGCAGGGCCAACCTTATTGGGACAGTTCCTCTACCAGTTAGCCAGGGTATAATAGGCATCAGATGAAGAAACAACTGGATTTTCCCACTATTTGAGATCACTTTTAACTGCTTATTGCCTATTCTTACTGATATTATCTACTCGCGTATCCAAAATTACGTAGGTGGATCGTCTATTTTAGGAATTTCCAGTTTTTTTTGTGATCACTATATATCAAGAATCTATTGTAAAATCAGCCTATTACAATATCATGTCTATGAGCTATGAAACAAGATATGTTTACATGATGGCATTATTAATTGGGATACTTAATGCTGTCAATTAAAGGAATTTGTAAGTATGTTGCCTTACAGACCATTATTTAAATGGTCTGTAAGGCAACTCTTTTTATTTGTGTAGTACACCAGTAGATTCCACATTAATACAAAAATCTACATGTATCCTTGTGGGGTATAGATAAGGTATAAAGTATCAATAGTGTAGACCATCTTTAAACTGGATTAACTTTATGTTTTTAGAAACCAGTAAGAGCTTTAATGAAATTTGTCATCAGAAAATGACCTATTGTTTAAACCTTGTTTAAATGTTAAACATATTTTTAAAGAATTTTTAGTGATTTTTGCCTTTCCACATCTCTAGTTATATTTAAAACAAATTAATGAGATCCTGCAGTTTTCATTGTGGCCACTAAGCTTTATAATAAGCTGAGAATTCCTGTTCTGTACAAATCGCTTCTCAGCAGTCCATTATAACAGCTTCCTCCTCTACCTTCCCTACACAGTGGGATCTGCTCAAGTCACAGATCACGCTTAGAAAACTGTACCATAGAAGTCACTGAGTCAGTTTCTGGCCACAGGCTTCTAAATCCCTGTAGCTGCTGTACAGCATATTGCTAAATGCTGTTAAAATCAGGCAAGATTTCTATCTTCATAATCATAAACAAAAAACAAAATTTAAAAATCTACAATCAAAACACAAAAAACAGCTAAAGAGGGGTTTACATTTTTTTTTTAATTAATAAAACAAAATATTATCGATGCATTCCCTTTAAGGTTCTAGAAATATTTCCTAGCATTTCTTTTCTATTAAATTCAAGAAACACTGCTCATATGCACAAAAATAGCTAGATAGATGTTAGATTATTTTCAATTTATGGAAAATACAGAATCTTGGCTTGGATATCTAGGGTCACAGTTTTGTCGGCGCTATCCATTTTACTGCCACTGGCTTCAGGTGTTATTGTATCTAATGCTGACCAGTTGTACATAATCCATATATGCATCAGGAATGTGTTGGCGCTATATAGATAAATGCAATAGTTAAAAAAAATATATTTAATGGCTTAGTGAGAAAGCTTCATCTAGCATGATTACATTATTGTGCAAAGTCTCTGCACCACCTATTGCTTTCTTATATGATCTGATGTACTATGAGCCAGTGTTAAATTCAACTTGCCACCTCTGAATCTATAGCTATACTACTGATCGGAAGTTTTATCTTTGAATTTCATGCTTCCCTGTATATTTTAATTTGTATAATTTAATTTTCTTTGTGTGCTATTTAACTCTGGTAAGGAATTCTTAAGTGAGTCAGCTGGGTTATTGTTATTATTATTGACCGCACCTTTTCTGTATTATGCACCTCTAGGGTTACTTATAATAACACTTCATTAATTCAGTCCTGGAAAAGCTTCTATCTTCATTCTGCACTCATTACTTTTATCACTTTAAATTATTTCAATTTGAGTTTCTGCACATGGATTAAAGATGTCTACACAGTTTTACGCTAATTCATTTCATTAAATGACTCATCTCTGCTGTCATAGTACCCACTGGCTTCCAGTTCATTACCTATAGAAACTTGTTCCTCCACTGCTTCGAAATATATTTCCTTATATTACTTTTTTTACACTGCCGTGACTCAAAACCTCATCATTAGCAGCCGACTATATTATTAGAATACACGTGTAGAACTGTGTAAATTTAGACTACAGGAACTTTTTCTGTATTTTTTATTACTAAGGGGGAATCTTAAGTATTCATAATTTAGTTCTGCTGAAAATGCCACCCCTGATGAAAGTGTTACAGAAAATGGGGC